>PVJX010008846.1:0-63478 GCA_004027295.1 Dolichotis patagonum
AGGACAACAGTAACAGGCAACATTGTATATCTCATTGTCTTCACAATAGTTGTTCTTCTACTAGGTAGAGCAAAATCAAAGAAATACACAACATTATAGAACACATCAACACAGTATTGAATAGAGCAACACCATTAATCAGGACAAAGCAAAACGGCAATAAAAATATCTGCCTTCAGAGATAGTAGAAGGAAACTCCTCCGACTTGCTGTACCAAATATGGTCACCTCCTAAGAGATTCCCAGATCCCTAGATCCCAATTGTTACGGGAGGGGGGGTGTGGTATGTTTGATTCTAAGCCCGCCACCAGGTAGGCAGCAGGCTGCTTACTGGTTGGCTCGGCGTATAGGGCATTTTTTATTAAATTAACCTCAGAACTGGAAGATATTATGATGTGTTCAGATGTTCATTCCAGTCTACTTCTATTTTTCCTTTTGTGAGAAATCTCCCATCAAGTTAGTAAGAACAACATACCATTTGCTGTGGGAATCACTCTGGGGTTAGTTCCATGAGAACAATAGCTGCCATTGTCTAAACGTTTACCAATAAGATAAGCAAAATCATTTTTATGGTTCCACTAAAAAAAACTTTATCAAAATGGTGAAAAGGGAAAGAGTTTCATCACAAGAGAGCTTTCTACAGATCCACTCTATGGAGAGGCAAATCAGAACTTACATATGAACGAAGTGAATCCTTAAGCTCTAGCCTACATAAATCAAGTCTAGATGGGTTGCATTTAGTTTAGCTTTTAGAGACATGTTTTCATAAATATCATCTTCATAATGAATCTAGAATTTTAACTGTCCTATAAACACAGTGTTAATTTCACCTTCTTGTTGGCCAGAAAAATGAGTCAACTACCTTGGAAAAGGAGAGTATTCTTTGTGATAACTCTTGCAAATGTCCTAATAATCCCATGAGAAATATCAATGTGAATAAAGGAGAAAGGAATAAAGGACAAAGAGTTAGAAGGCAAGAAGCCCTAAGGCCAGTTTGGGCCTATTCTTGAACTATGAAAATGACTCTCTTCTTTGGATAAAACCTCTTAAAATTTGGCACTACAGTTTTGAGGAAAATTATTTTTTACAAAATGTTATTTGGCTGTACCCTATCTTTTCCATTTCCTGGTCAACATTAAGGACTCACTGATGGATTCCTGTCCTGTACTCACTTTGAGAAACAGTTGTTGCCCATCAATTTCCAGTCCTCAGCGTTAGCCTGCTGGGGAGAAAAGAGGAGGTAGAGTAAGTATTAGTGCTTACAAGAGCTTGCAAGGCTAGAGTAAGGCTCCTCAAAAGACTGCATATGCTCTGAATCAGATTTAATGGAGGACACAGAAACTTATAATATTGACCTATAATGGCTGTCCACAGAGTCAAATGTAGAAGAGTACAAAAGATCCATCCTCATTCTGGAGTTCTGAAGGATCCAGACAAAGACCTGGAGCCCAGGGCAATAGGAGGCTGCAGTATTGGAGAGAGGAGACCGAGGAGTCTGTGCTGGGAAGTAGAAGGGTCAGCACCAGAAGCTAAAAAGTCCTCCCTGGCAGGCCGAAAGGCTGGTGCTAGAAGCTGTAAAGTCCATGCCAACAACCAGGAAAAGACACCCAAGGTGAAAGTGAAGACCAGAGCTCCTCCCAAGATATCAACTGAAGCTCCTCCAAGGAAAATCAGCCTCAAGGAAACTCCAGGAAAACAGAAGTCCTTCCCTCCCATTCTCCTTTTGTAGAGCTCCCACAACAATCCCTCCTTAAAGTGGGTCTTCCACACCCAGAATCATGCTGACTTAATTCAGTGGGGTATTCCCACTCAAGTTGACCATTAATCAATTAACCACCACAAGGAGGTACTAAAATATCAGTTAGTAGAATGTCTAAGTCACCACTTTGGATTTAATTGAAAACAAATAACGTTGAGGAAGTAAGAAAAAAACTGTACGGGCAAGCCAGACCGTGTGTGGGGGAGAGAGTCACCTGGGCCTGGTAACATGTACAGTAGCAACAGATAAATGTTTGATTTAGTTATTAGTAATATTGGGTGTGCGTTGCAAAGAACTGTTCCCATTCGGCTCCTATTTTCTTTTATAATTTTTATTATTTCAAAAATCGTCTTTTTCCTGTGAGAGAAAACAAATTCTTCAAATCCCAGTTCCTACAAGGGTATACGATGTGTGAAGCTGACATTAGGCAACATTTAACACTTGTCTACTATATCTTGGTCTGCAAGCAAATCAAAGCCATTCCTTGAAGTCTGGGACTATTATTTTGCTTTTGGTGAATTTTCGCTAAGTCCTTTTTCTCCTCAAACACATGTAAACTCAACACACTATCAACCCTTTCTGAAGGTACAAACTCCTCCCTTCGAGTTATTGGTCAGAAGGCTGATTCAGGTTCGCATTGTGGCTCCATGCGAGGGTTCTGTTTATGTAGTTCCGGCACAATAATTACAGATGTTTCGGCATCTTAGCGATTCCTCAACTCTTTTAACAGAATTTGACTCAAGGAAAATGAAGAGTTTGTAGTCCAGAGGTGGGGGGCAGTCCTCCCTTTGGAGTAAGAAGTTGCAAACTCCTGCTAGCTGAAGAAGCCATGCTATTGCGGGGTTCCTGGCAATCTTACAACAGTGTTGACTGCAGGCTTACTTTAGGGACCTTGAAACAGCTAGTTCTTCCTTTCTTTCCTTTTGAGGGGATTCCTCATTTTCTTGATATACCTTTCGCCATATTTTTCTTTTTAAAAATTATTTCAAAATTTTATCAGTACATGTCTGCAATACATAATAATTACAATCATCATGAGGAGTTGGCGTCTGTACATAATACATCTTAATTCTTTATTTCCCCCTCTTCTTTCTTCCCTCCCTCCTCCACCCCTGTCTCTTGCTCCCCTCCCTTCCCCTTTGCAAAAGACCTCCCTACCCCTACAATCTACTTTGATTTTGCGCTTTCAGTTATTTATGCTTTGACTTTCCCCTAGAAGAGAAGCACGGGTTAGCTAAGCTCGCGTGTGGGTTTGCATGCCTCAGCATTTAATTCTCACACCACAGCCCCCTGAAGCAGGTGCCCCCGCCAGGCCGGAGTTGCCCGCTTGTCCCTGTGATTCCAAACCCCGCAGTAGGAGCCACCTGGGCGTGGTCCCTGGGACCACCTGTCGGTTCCTGGGCACCGCGTCTGCTCCTCCTCCTGGCCTGGTTCCTTCCCCAGGCCCGGGTGTGAGCGGCTCCGGGCGGGCTCCGGGCGGGCGGCGGGGCGGGGCGGGGCGGGGCGGGGCCGGTGCGCGGCCAGGCGGGCGGGGCCGGGGCACCGCGCAGGGGAGGCCGAGGGGCCGCGGCGGCCGCGCACCGAGCGCCGCGATGGGGCTGGAGACCGAGAAGGCGGACGTGCAGCTCTTCATGGACGAGGACGCCTACAGCCACCACAGCGGCGCCGACTACCCCGAGAAGTTCGTGGACTCGGGCCCGGACCGGGACCCGCACCGGCTCAACTCGCATCTGAAGGTGCAGCTCGGGTGGGGTCCGAACCCGGGCGGGGCGCCCCCTCCTGCCGCAGCCCCTGCGCGCCCGGCGCCCCTGCACCTCGCGGGGCTCCCGCGCCACCCCGCTCCCTTCTGCACGGCAAATCCCGCGCACCCTCCGCGCCCCCGAGGAGAGGTGGGGTACCCCGGCCCCGGCCGCCCCCGCGCCCGCGGTCCCCCAGCCCAGGGCGGTGACCTCGGGCCTCTGCGTCCTGTCTTGGCAGCTGGGCTTTGAGGATGTGATCGCAGAGCCTGTGACCACGCACTCCTTTGACAAAGTGTGGATCTGCAGCCACGCGCTCTTCGAAATCAGCAAATACGTGCTCTACAAGTTCCTGACGGTGTTCCTGGGCATCCCCTTGGCCTTCGCCGCGGGAATTCTCTTTGCCACTCTGAGTTGCCTGCACATCTGGTGAGAAGGGGCGCGGGGTGCACCAGCTTTCTGCCCAGTGGGGAAGGGATGGTTTTTTGCCACCTTCCCCCCACCCCACCCCACCGCACCCCACCCCACCCACCTCCGCTCTTCCTTTGTCCCAGGTCAGTTTGTAGCGGAAAGAACACGCCTCTGTTCTCAGGCAGGGCCAAAAACTGCAAGTCAGGCCTGGAAAGAACAGTGCACCCTTTAGAATAATAATAGTTTGGGCTGGGAGTTTACACGGAAGGAGGAACGCGCCTCTTCCTGAGTTCGATTTTCCTTCTCTGACAGAAGGTCGGACTGAGTGTGGAAGGGGGACCTGGAAGCCGGCGTCCTGCCGCAGGCTGCTGCCTCCCTGGGCCCTGCTAGGACTTGTGCTTGAGGTTATGGGCAAGGTTCTTCTTTCTTTTATTTCCTTTGACTTAGTCACGCGTGTGCTCGGGGCAAAACAAAAGTGCTCTTGGAGGAGAATGCCACTGAAAATATCACTGCACAGCGCTGTTGGTTCTGGCTAAGCAGTGCAGGGGAGGGGCAGCTCCCGTCCTGCTTGGCAGGTGGCAGGGATGGGACCCCAGGAGATGAGAGGTGTATACATTGAAGGGGAAGCCCCCCCCATCCATCATCGATGAAGGGAAAGTGCAGGAAAATGCAATAAGAACTAAGTTACTTTTTCATCTCTGAGTTACAAATGGGAGTGGCATTCAGTCAGAGGAAAAGAAATTTGGAAATCCCCTGAAGATGAAAAAGATGTTTTAAGTAACTTTAGTCTTACGCAGAATGCATCATAAAAATTCAAAAATCATTTATAAGCATTAAAAATGTTATGGAAAGCATTATATTCCGCCCAGAACTTTCGGTGTTGGGTTAAAGGATATCCACTTTATTCTGGAAAGAAGAATCACCCCTATTTCATGCCAGTTGTCAAACAGGTGCATCAGGTGGTCCCGGTGAAACGCGCAACCGCAGATGCCAACTTAAATCCCGCAGGTGACCTTCCCCTGCCCCCAGGAGACGCTCATTCATTGCTAGCTGTTACCAAATGATTCTTCTCTTCACATCCCTAATACCTCTACCTTCATTTCTTTTTTTAAGGCAGAGCAGTAAAAAAGATAGCAATAATACAGAATTTCAACTAAAAACAGTAAGAAGTCAACACTAGTTAATATAGTGCATACTTGCATACGTATCTTAGAAGTAGTTGTTCAGGCTTCAAGATCTATGCCTAAAAAATGATCACACATCAAACAATGACAGCAGAAACTGTCCTTTTATTGTATTGTCTCCCTAGTGTAAAAAATTAATAATAATGAAAAACTGATCCAAATGTACCACAGATATTGTAATAAAGAAAAGGGAAGGAAAGTGCTCAAAAGGAACGAACAACTGGGATGGGGGAAGGAGAAACGGAAGAAAGGAAAAGATTATATGTATGTAGGTATACACATAGACCTTCATTTCTTTAATCAACTAGTTATTAGTTGCACAAACTCAGTCTATTGAATACTTAGTTTTGGGCTGGCTCTTGGGCATTGGGTGTCCCTTGGGCTTACCCACAGTGTCGGCCTGGGTGTGAGTGCTGGGAAGACACATTTAACTCATAGGAAAGAAGGAAGAGCGGGGAAGGCTGTGAAAGAGAAGTCTAAAAAAAGATTGTAAAGAATAAATAAAATTACACAAGATTAATGAAAGATAAGCAAAGGTCTATGATTTTATCACTGAAAGTCATAAACAGTTACATTGCAAGGGCCAAAAAATTGCCAAAGAATTGGAAATCTTTGCCTTTATACATGTGCGGGTCCACAGAGGCTCAATTCATATAGAACAGTCTCCTGTTCTGATATTCCCAAGCACATGGATTTTTTAGAGATCCTTGAATTAGTACATTAGTAATGAACTAACACCAGTCATCTTAACCTCTATGTAAGTTTTGTGACTTATAAAATGTGAAAAATAAGTGACTCATAGCATATTGTGAAAATCTGGCTGTGCGACTATTAAGAAATATAGAGTGCCATACTTATAATTAACAAAGCTAGACTTTCCCAAAGCATTTTTGGAAGAATTGGAAAAAAGAATGTTTTTGCTAAACGGTGGAAAGATATAAGTAATACTACAATTAACCAAATGGTGTCTTGCTCCACCTTAGAATGTTTTTCGTGTAATTCTGCCATTAGTGAATCATCAACCCACTTCCTTTTTAGCCATATAAAATGAATTACTTAACTTCAGCTTGTTTTTCAAATTACTTTCATGTGAAACGTCAGTGTTTAACTGTAATATGTTTGACATCAGGCAACTGTGATTGTAAGTACAAAAGTAATTTCAAACAATAATGCATAAATGTTATTTTGTACTTTTATAAAAATAGATCTATCATTAATGGATTACATTCTCATGGCACATTAGACCACATGAGAAGCCTTATAGAAGAGCAAATCCATTTGGATTTTTTGTCTTTTTCTTTCTTTCTTTCTTTCTTTCTTTCTTTCTTTCTTTCTTTCTTTCTTTCTTTTTCTTCCTTCCTTTCTTCCTTCTTTCCTTCCTGATTTATTTCCTTCCTTCCTTTCTTCCTTCTTTCGTTGTTTCTTTCTGGTTTGTGTATTTTTAAGGAGGGGGTTAATTTGTGCTTTACCAAGAAGTTGATAGTGACTAACCTTAAGAAAACAGTGGAACTTTGAACCAAGTCACAGTCTCACCCCATATCTGATTTTAGACATTTTTCAAGACAGTCTCCCTGTTTTACTCCTGCTTCAGCCTCATTAGCAGTTGGAACTACTTGTTTACTGTTACATACCGTTTACTGGTACATACCATTGTGCACAGCTTGATTTTAGATTCTTTGAAGAGATAAATGACAACCACCAAAGTAGAAGCTTAATGATACTGAACCCTAGAGTGGAAGTACAATGTTTGATTCCATGTTGCCATCAGATATAGATAGCCACCATTTTGCTATTTGTCAAATAAAGTCATTGCACATAAATGGATCATAGCTAAAGAATATGACTTGGACACCTATACATTTCTTTTCTTTCTTTCTTCCTTTCTTTCTTTTTTTCTGGTATGCAATGTAAACACATGTCCATCCACGTTGGAAATACAGTGGTAGAAATCTCTTTTCTAGAAATTAACTATACGTAAACTGTGTAACAATGCAATTTTAATGACATTATAGCTAAATAAAATCTATCATCAAAGGTAATTTGTCCCATGTAGAAATATAAATTTTATGCAAGAAGTATTTCATTGGTCACATTGACCCTCAACCAAATTTTGGGTCATTTCAGAATGTGTGTAGTGTCAGAAGAGAAACTATATGCAATATTGACAACTCAAATTAAGTTTGGTATTCAAAGATTATTAGGTTCTCTACACCAAAATGAAAGAATAACAATTTAAAGAAAATAAAATTAAGTGTGTTAATCACATCCTATGAACTTAATTCCTCAAATATGAGCAACTACATACACTTTGCCAAACTGGAAAATCAGCTTTTGTCAAGTATCAAGTCCCTTTTAGGTCATGGAGCTAAAGAGTTATGGGGATAAAAAATTCTTAGTCTAAGGAAGAGTAGAAAGTATATTATATTCTAAGCAAAACATTTTGATTGGCAAATTTTCTGATCTAAATTTCAGGTTTGTAATCTTTTGATTTGAGGTTATTTTGCCATCCTGGTTTTCATTATATATCCTGGTTTCAACATATATTTCATTATATATTCAAGATACATCTATTTATTAGTCATTATAATGACAATATAATGTGGACATTTCAAAAATGTATAATAAATATTGACCTTGATAACCTGTTCTGTAAGTTTTCCTGTGTTCATTTTAATTTGTAACAATATTTCCAAGACCACATATCAAATGAGAAATATAATGGCCTTAAAAGTCAAAACTTGCTAGCACTTAGGTTTTTATTCAGTTGTTTAGCTCTGAAACATGCCTTAATTAATTTTCTTATAGAACTGCTTCAAATATTTAGCACTTAGAACAAAACAGAAGATAAAAATAGTCAGTGTGGATAGGCAATATGAATAATTCAGTATTCTAAAAATATATCAATCAGACAGACAGTTACCGATCATCACTTTAGGCTAAATGCAGGAGATCTTCACTTAAGTCACATTTTAATAGCAAATCAAGGAAAAGAACTTCACTCTCTTGTGCCAACCCAGGTCATAATAAAGATTCCAAAGAGGCCACCAACAATGCCTAAGAATTCACAAAAACTTATGTGCTGGAAGAGCATTACTTCCATATAGGATATTATTCAAATCATTACATAGGAAAATCGCCAGCCTGGAGAGTATAAGAACATACAGTTACAGTTAAAAAAAAAAAAAAGGCATACAAAAAAACAATTTGAGGACAGTAGACCAGCTTTTCTTATCTAAGAGTTTTAACATTATCTGCAGTGTTTCTTTACCCTACACAGAATTTTACAGTGTATGTAATTACTATGGAAAATTAATAATATGAAGTATAATCATATAAAGTCTAATTAACCATATAAAACATAAAATCCTAAATTTGTTTCCGCTCAAATACTTATGAAAGGTGAAGTTAACTTAAAACAACTAATGTTCTAGAAGGAAATGCAGAAATATAAGTGTCTATTTGTGATATCTGTTGATCAGTTTGAGGAAGTTTGTTTCAGTATTTAAAAGGACCAAGAGGCAGGATCCAACCCTGGCTGGTCCAGAGATTGGCAAGCGCTATGAAACAACAGGAAAGGTTTACAGGAAGAAGAGCCTTGGAAATATGAAGAGTTATGCAGGTTAATGTTTAGGGGCAGAAATCAGGTGGTAAACATACTGTTTTATTTTTGTTTTACTGTTTCCAAAAGCATTCCACCAACAGAAAGAATGTTAGTGTTTTATCAGGTACTTGCCTATTTATTTCTCAGTCAGCCTATCTTTTGTGTTTCTTGTCACTGTACATTTGTTTTGAATTGTTCAATGAAGTTTAAATAAACTCAGTCATTACATCTTTTCACTCATGTACAACTGATCTTACTTGGTAACATTAATGATCTTTATGTATCCCTTTTCCTCCATTTCAGGATCATAATGCCTTTTGTAAAGACCTGCCTAATGGTTCTGCCTTCAGTACAGACAATATGGAAAAGTGTGACAGATGTTGTCGTTGCCCCATTGTGTACAAGCGTGGGACAAATTTTTTCTTCTGTCAGCCTGCAACTGAGCCGTGACTGAACATTTAGACCCCAGGTCTAGATATTTGGATAGTGTAATACATCTTTGTTATTGTTACATAAAAGTAATACTGTTCTGTTTATTTCTCAACTGCTCCAATCAAGAAAAGCATTGAGATGAGATTTCACATTTAGAAAATTTATTGGCAAACTGCAAATAATGCTTTTCTAATTAATGCCCAAGGATTTCATATCTTATTTTATAAACCAGAATTATTTGGTAGGTTAGCTACACTTGCTTTTAGAGACAAGCAGTGTTTGCCTTACTAAAAAAAAAGTATGCATTTTCAACTGATAAATTTATACTGATAAGTGACACTTCTCTCAAAACACTACAATAGTTTTGTGAACAACTACATAAAAAGGTAGAATTTCTTATTTTCTTATACTCTGGAAGTAATACTTTTAAAATTAGGTATCAGAAGGATACCTGGAAATAGTGTATCCAAACATTCAAGATGACAGTAACAAAAGCACATGGTAATGTTACTAATATCAAATATAACAAAATAAAAAATGTGAAAATAGATGCATGAAAATGTATTCTTTGAGTATACTGTTAACCTAAAGACCTATTTAACAAGATGTTTCATTTTACTGTATATTTTGTACTTAATATAAATGTTACTTTAATTGGATTGCTTTATGATATTTGTTTTCATGTTGAACTAATGTATAGAGCAAGTAAATGTATCTCACATAAGGTAACTTCCTGGAAAGATGCACTGTCCTGATTATGAAAGCACTTATATAATTTCTGTGGGGATGGAATATAAAAGACTGTTATATGGGGTTTTCCTTTCTGACTTTTCCACGCAGAATCCTGAAAAGCTTTATGATTGATATTTATCTGTCTGTGATGTTAAATCATATCTATTGACATTTTGTCTTGTAGTTAAGAATTAAATCTATATGTTGCATTCTTACGAATGTTTCACTTTACTTTCATGTCATATTGGTGCTAATTAAGAAGACTTTATGATGAAAGCTATTTGTAACACTTCAGTAATTGCCACTACAATGATTCATACAGAGAGACTTATAGAGAAGTTGTCATTTGGAGGATCCATGCTACTGAGCTATATGCATAAATTAAAAATTAACTACAAAATTTTAATAAGGATATGGATTTTCTAATACATATGAAATTATTCTATAATTTTTGGGCTGTAGGGTCTTATTTTAGCCTTATGAGTTACTGTTACTTTAAAAATCTTTATTCTAAATTGATATAGGCATATACAAAAGTGTCTGTAGTGTGATTTATGTATTTTAAGAGTGTCTGTGCAAATTTCAGAATTCCATCAGAACATGAATTGTCTTTTCTTGGTATATCCTCATAAGTGATAGATCTTCATTCAATGAAGATTAATAAGACTTTTTAAAGTCAGTTTTGGTAAAGAAAAAGGACGATTGAACTGAAATACTCATGGGAACAAATAAAAAGAATGTTTAAATTGTGAAATTCATATCCTTTTGAAGGTAATTGCAAAAGAGACTTCAAAATGTCGTTAGGACATTGTATCATCCTTAGAAAAAGACTCATAATCATGACCCTAAAGCACTGCTACTCATTTGGTGACATAGATTTTATGCTAACTAAAAAGGTCAGTCAGTCTCATGACTTTATAGTTGTACTTTGTATTTAAAATGTTTGCTTAAATATTGTATGTATTGATTAACAAAAGATATTTGATTTATAAAGTATCTATTTTAATAAATCAAAAGCTTCAACTTTTCAAATAGTAATTAGCAAGCTTTAAAATACATATAGTTATATAATTAAACCTTTTAACTTCTAGTATATGAAACATTATTTCCTTGTTTCTGAACAATACTGATTACTTTCAGAATGAATTCTACTGAGAGTTTTCCTGAATTTTTTATTTCAAAGATTCAAAGTTTGAATAAAGTAAACTTTCATATGAAAGCATATTAGTCCATTTATTTGTGGTAAAGGGAAGTATAAAAGGAGAATTGATAAACATTCTAAAAACTCTAAAGTGTGTTCATTATTTTTATATTTTATCCTTTCACTACATTACATTGCTTTTACTTACATTAGATGTGAAATGGATCAATAGAAAATTTTTGAACTGATTTTAGCTTATTAAAAACTAACAAGAAATAAATACATGAATTATCACTTATTTGAGAATGTATTTTTTAAAAACTGAGACAAGGAATTTAATCCTTTGGTTTTATAGCACTTAAAGAGATTCTACAAAAATTTTTCAGTCACCTGATGAACAGTATAAAATAGCTGGTTCACAAACCTACCATATTTCATCTTCTTTATAAAGTCTTTCTTTGCTAATCCTAAATAAACAGATATTTCTGTTTCCAATTCTTTAAATATGAAATTAATAACAATATAAGTTACACATGCTTAGATACTTGTACCAGGAAGCCAGACTAATGTCCAAAATTATTTTTGGAATGCAAACATGTAAAGAGTAGTTGATGATATTGGCATAGATTTTCTTGTGGTCAGTTAATCTGGGAAAATAACCAACCTGTAGTAAGAAAACAGGTGTTTCACTTTTTAAATGTGACTTGTAGTTTCAAAGAACTTTAAAACTCATTCTTTTTAATAGTCATCCACAGCCTATTGATTTATTTTGATGCTTTCTTTGTGGGGTTTGATTTGTTTGTCTGTTTTGCTTTTATTTTCTAAGACAGGATCTTTCTATGTAGTTTAGGGTGACCTTGAACTCACTATATTACTTCACTTAGAATTCACAGTGATCTAATCCTGCTACCTCAGTCTCTAGAATGCTGGGATTATAAACCTGAACCACCATGTCCTGCAATTTTTAGATGCTTTCCTGGGGATGCTGTTGAGCTATAGTGAAAAGAGCCCTGCCCTGTAAAGCAGGCATTGGGATTCTAACTTCAGCATTGCTGTCACTAAAATATGTAACCTTCTGCAAGTGATCTAACCTTTAGGCCTTGATTTTCATATCTTTAATTAAAGTGCAACAGCAAACAGAAACACCGAAATGACACCCAGGATTGGGGCAGATTTATTTTATGTCAATGGGCACTAATCAGGATCATTCCCAAAATATCAGGCCCCATCTCTGGTGGTCTAGGCCTTAGATAGGATAAGCAAGCAGGAAGTACAGAGGTGGAATGGCTTGTCAATTGGGGATTGGGTCTTACCATATGCATCACTGTGACCAGCTGCTTCTAAGAAACAAAATTAACAGGAACTGTAACTGAAACTACTACCTGGGCATCTAACAAGCTGAATGATACTGGCTGGTGGGGTTGGGAGAAATCTCCTGCTACTAAAAGACTGGACTGAATGATCTCTCAAGAGCTTCTTGAACTCATTGTTTCCTATGATTTCAGTAGAATAAAGATTTGGTTATATCTGTTCTAACCAATCTAGCGGTCCAGTCCAGGTAACTTAAAAAACCAGTGAAGTTCCTGCTGACTACTGGGCTGGCATACTACAAATATATTCAATGATGTGTGTACCTTTCATTCTTCCACTGATAATTATACTGTATCTGCAGCTCTGTTCTTCGTGATGAGTGCCTTGATTTTTATCAGTTCTACTATTATTTTCTCCAAAAATAACAATTACTCTATAATTTGATCAGGATTAACTTATTGAAAGGCTCTCTACCAAAATTACTCTACACTGCATGTGGTTTGAGTCCTAGATATCCTCCAAAGGCATATATACTAAGGGTTTCGTTTCCTGTCTGCCACACTATGGGGAAAGTGTGGAAACTTTTAAGAGGTGGAGCCTCGTGGAAGGAATTCACTCATGGGCCATGAACCCTTGAGAGGCATACTGGGGCCCTGACACCTTCCGATCTCTCCACTTTTTGCTTCCTGGCCACAATGTTGTAAGCAGTTTCCTTTAACATTTGCTTTGACAGTGATTTTCTGCTTAAAGGCAGGCCCAAAGGCAACGTGGGCTAAACTATCAAATACTGAAACTTCTACAACTGAGCCAGAGTAAATTTTCCTAACCATCCTCATCACCAGCTCCACCTTTAGCCTGGCTAGTAGCCAGTGCCTCCTACCAGCTCTCACTCCCTGCTTTCAATAAACTCTGCAATCTTGTTTTCTTTTCAAAATCAAATGATCATATCAAAACTCCCCATGACTTCTTTGGTTAAAGCTATCAATTGTATGTGAACTGATTAATCACCCAAACTCTCGAGTACCATACAAGGCCTTCACTGTTAGTCCATTGTCACCCTTAGTGTTTCTTTTGTGGCCTTTTGAAAACTGGGCACTACCCACTGCAGCTCTACCTTCCCCAGCACCATGCCAAAAATACTTCCCCTCATAACTCCTACCTGTCTCAAAAATTTCTCTACCTGAAATACATTTTTAGTGCTTTCACATAAAATCTCGTGCAAACCCCTATTCTCACTTAGCATACCATAAAAATTAACCATGTCAACTAACCCCATCCATTAGATTGCTAGTTAAGTCTTTAAAATACAAATCATGACTTCATCTTTTTGTCCTGGGATCCTAAAGTGATACCTATGAGTATTTTCTGAATAAATGACTACATAAACACAGCTGAAGAAAACTTGCAATAGTTGCAGAACTAAGGGTAAGAATCACATGGCAACTTCATTTTTTTTGTCATTTTTTTTGCAAAAGGAGTTCGAAATGTATTGATTCAAATAAAATTTTCTTTCTCACCATTTTGTCCCTTGTAGATCATTATATCGGGAAAACTAAAATGCGTATAAAGCAAATCAGGTGTACTTCACTGGGAGAGAGGAACATCTGTCTTTAATCTCCATTCTCTTGCCTGAAGCTTACTTTCAAATCTCATGGGTAGAAAATCCTACTGTTTGGAAGCTTGCTTGAAAATTTAATTTATCTATCTATTTTTATACTATTATTGTATTTGTACAAGTGTATAATACATGTTTACTTTCCTTGTAGTACCTATGCATAACACATCTTAATTCCTGTTTTATCTCTTATCCCTTCTGTCCCACTCTTCTTCCTCTATTTCTTGATGCCTTCCCCTTTGGGAATGATCTATCTCTCTACTTTTTATTTTCCACCTTTTATTTTGCTCTTAAATATATACTTTCATGCTTTTTAGAAAGTTGCTATTTTCTTTATTAGTATAGGATATCCCTGCCAACTTTGAATCATGTATTACTAAAAACATTATTTCTATAAAATTTTACATTTTAGGAAAACAGCCTTATACATTGTCTCATTTGAATCCCAGCACAATTTAAATACCAATGGGGAAATAGTACAAAGAATGTCTCGATTTATTTCACTTGCAACTTTATCATTGTAGAATGTTTATTAAAGATAAGAAGAGCTTACAGAATTTTTACAAGTACCACTACTTTAAAAACTAAGAAAAAAAGTGCAGCTGCAATGACATTTACCACACCTGATATAATTTTCACAAATCATGATTTGGTATATTTCCTTCCTTCCAGGAGCACGTGCAGGGAAAGCTGGCAGAGGCTGTGGCCAAGGATACAGCGCATGCTAGATATGCATGCTAAAGTTTTAGGAATAAAAATAATTTGGGCTCCTGTTATCTACTTATCCCAATGTCTTCTTTCTGTTCACCCCTAAATAGCAAAAGGAGCAAAATAAGTCCTCCATTTGTCATGTTTTTAAATCATTTTTTACCTGCTCTCCAGCTTCTTTCTTTGGATTATATCTGAAATGTAGCCTCCAGAACCTTACACCTTGATGCTTTTGAAGTGAAAAATATCCTTGAGTGGGGTAATATTTCAGTGGCTTAAAGTCATCTTTCATTTTAGTGTAAATGGTTGGTCTACAGGGGACATTGCACACTGCACAGGGGACCCATTGTGAAGGTCCTGAGCACTGCACAACACCAAAGACAAATTAAAAGATATGCCGCCAACAAGAAGGCTAGGGCAGAGAAGAGGAAACCGGAGGAATCAAGGACATGACCTTTACCCTTCAAAGTGCTGCTTTTGGGCACCCCGGCTTCAAATCCCTAGAGCAGGGGTCAAAGGAAATTGAACAGGGAGGAGAGAGTTGAAATCAGCAAGACTTCTTTTCCTCTATAAAGGAGAGTTGTTTTTGTCTTACAGAATAAAAAGGGCCCTAGGAGGGGGTATGAGGACTCTGCTGGAGCCACGTACCCTAAAAGGAGTGCAAAGCACAAAACTGAAAATGAAAATCAAATTGTAACTGTGACCACCTGTATCTCTTTCACAGTGCCTCCCTCTGCTATTGACTGTTGCTATGTGTCTGTGGCAAAGAAAGGTGACCACAGAGCAGTCAGAGAAATCAGAAGACACCACTTCAACAAGTATCCAAAAATAGGATAGAGACACCTATCTGCCTGCATTTGGACATGTTAGGTCACTCAGCTTGGCTGCACTGCTGGAGAAGTCATTTTCCCATTATAGGAAAAGGTAGGGGTGGAAAATGATGAGAGAAAGGAAGAGACATGACTCAGAGCGGGAAGCAGCATGCAGCCAAGGGCAAATATTTCTCACAGACATAAATGGAGCAGGAAGAGATGAGAGCAACAGGTCATCTTTGGAGCATTCTTTTCTTTCTCTGTCTCCCAGTCACTTGTCACTGAGCCCCAACCAGTAACAAAAGGGGAGAGAAGGGCAGTAAGCGACTCTTGCTTCCCAAACTGAATAGCACATCAGTTCTAGTCAACTGCTGCCTCAGCTAACTGGGACAGGGAAACAAGGAGCCATTTGGAGAGTTGCAGGGACGAGCGTACATTTCTCAGGAAGTCCAGTGGCAAAGATTAGTGTGCGTATTTTACTGAGAGGAACCGGATTGTAATCCCTTATGCCTTGCATAGCTGGGAGAATTCTGATTTCAGCACAAACAGTAACAGGAGGACTTACATCTGTGAGCACTCTTACCTGCCTGGCACTTAATTAATCAGCACACTAACCCTGTGATGTGGCTTCTATCATGCCCATTTTCAGATGATGAAACTAATGCACTGAAGTTGAGGAATTTGTTCAAGGTCACAGTGGGAATTAGGATTTGAGCTAAGAGAATCTGACACCGGAGTCCATACTCTGAATCACTGTGGAGACAATGTTCTACTTCCCCTAGGATGTATGCAGGACTGTTCTGTAACTTGCTCTGTCCTATATCCAAAAATCTTCTTTTTCATCATCTCAATTGTGTTGTTACCTTTTCTGTTATTCATCCTCCAGCACTGGATTCAGTCACATGACATCAAAGGGAAGTCTTCCCCCAAGCTGGCATCTGCACTGCTGTATCCTCACTTTATCCCCTTCTAGTCCCTGACTTCCTCCCCCAGCTCTATCCCTTGCTGTCACAGGCATTTTCTTTCTTTCTTTCTTTCTTTCTTTCTTTCTTTCTTTCTTTCTTTCTTTCTTCTTTCTTTCTTTCTCTTTCTTTCTTTCTTTCTTTCTTTCTTTCATTTTTGATTGCAGCTCCAAACTTCATATTCCAGCTGATATATGTGTGTATATATATATATATATATATCAAATACCATTATTCCCATCTTTCATAATTTTCATAAAATTTCACCACCTTCACACAGATTTCCCTAATAGATATCACAATCACAATAATCCACCCACTCTTCTACACTTCCTTTTTTTCTCTTTCTCCCCCTTCTCATCTAGTCCTGCAAACTAAATATTTAGTTTATGGGTGAGAATTTACAAACTTTTGCTGTGAGACGAAGAGAAACTAATTACACGGTGTGATTCTTATTTCCAAAAACTTTGTCTTAAGTGATGTAACAAAATTTAATAGTCTTTCTGATTCAAATTTGTAACCTTCAAAACACCAAATTAAAGAAGTTACCAACTGAATGTCTAAAATAACAAATAGTTTTACATACACATCTGTCTCGCAAAGTGATAGCAGAAACCAATTAATACAAAGAAGGCAGCAATATTATTGAACATGGGAAATGAAGACATTGGAAAATATAAAAAAGCAAAAGATGAAACCAACCATTCTCTTCAAGTTCGGTAAAAGCTTGCTGACATGGCTCCAGGAGTTGCACATATTATTTAGGGTCAGTTGGTATAATCCAGATGAAAGGATCACGGGGGAATCTATATAACATACTCAATCAATCTCATATGCAGCATGTGCAGGGCTTGGAAGGGGATGTGGGGGGGGGGTCTTGATCAACACACTGGAAATAAAACACCAGAACAATCATTTGTTATCATCTAGAAGAAAAAAGTGAGCAATCCATTGAATCATTTGTATACATTTATTTAGACAAAAGGAAGATTCTGCGATGATTAAAATTTTGAAAATTAACTCCTAAGAAAATATTACAGCTGTTTGCATTACTTGTTCTACAGACGCCCAAAGGCTCAAATAAGCTGTGAAGAATGTGCAAATAATTCTTTTCATTAAAAGTATTTTCTCTGAAAGAGAAACCACAAATAAAATTATTTTGTAGAATCATTCTATAGAGTAGGCACGCATACAGACACACGCAAAACATTGTGGTTATATTCAAATAAGGAAAAAAGACCAAAACAGATTATAAAATAATGTTCCTAGAGAACTTTGGCAGTGATAAGCATTAATCTATTTAAGATCAGTAAGGTGGAGCCCATGCTCTGCTACACAGTGAACAAAATATTTGTTTAAAGATATCTTGGAAAAATGTTCAGAATTGGGAAAGAAAATCTCACAGCCTGAATCTCATATTGAATTCTTCAATGAATTTCACAAAGCACAAGACTCTTTAAGATGCAGGATGGTTTGGGACTGCTTTGAGGCATCCCCTGAGAAACAACTTTGTCGTCTACTATAAAATAAATAGATGCAACCTCAGCTTTTGCTGTTCACCAGTACCTTTTAGATGAAGGTAATGAGAGTTATTAACTCAGCTTAGGCCCTGTCATTAAAACAAAAAAATGAAGAATTATCCTGGCTGCTACCCAGCCTGTAATTTTGATTTCACATTCCAAGACTTCAGTTTACAGAAATGGAAAGAACTGCCAGTTCCCTGCAAGCAACTTGGCCAACTTAACTTGTAGGGTTCCCTCCTTAAATGATATTTCCTCCAATTTGCTTACAAATATTTCTTTAATAGTATGCTACTTCCTCTTGCTGGATTGGGATTCCCTGTACGTCATCCAGGCTGCAGTTCTACTGCTCTTCCTGTCACGTAAAGACTCTTTTTAGGCCTTTCTCAGCAGCTTCCAGACGACGGGGAGGTTGCAAGTCTCTGGACAACCCCTGGGAGTAGCAAAGCCCTAAGGCAGGGCTGGAATAAGACACGGAAGAGGCCATAGTTACAGAGAAGAGAAAATACTGACAGCATGTTCATTTGAGCCTACAGAAAGATCCTACAGACTGTCCAAAAACTCTAATCCCTTACACCTGTGTTAAAACACATTCACTCTCCCTTTGAAGTAATCAAAATTGACTAAAGCAAAACCAGCAGTGCAGAATTAAACCCCATCATCCGGCATGTACAAACACTGATGTGGCAGTGGCATATTTTCTCTGCAACTAGAGAAAGAAACAAATTGATAATACAATGATAAATAAAGATCCTTGTAAAGGCCAGGTATACTTTCAAAAGTGAGAAATACTTTAAAATGAACAATCACTGCTTCGAGGGAAGCAGTGTGGAAATAAATTTTCACCAGGTTGTAGAAATTCCTAGTAAATAGTTTATTTGCTAGGAAAAAAAAAACTAAAAGGAAAGAGAGTTTCCTTTGTTAAATAATGGAGCTCTGAGTTAAAGCCAGATGAGTTACAAAACAAAGGGCTTTTCTGAGGATGCCTACCAAATGTTTACATTACCCTAAGAAAAATAGAAAAGTGTATTGTTGCCTTATAATTTTGTGGTGTTATTCAAGTGTTAATGTCATTTCTATTCTTTCATCATTTTGTTCTAGAAAAAATGAAATTTTAATTTATTTGTTAAAAATAAAGTATGTGGTTTTTCTAATATACTACAGGTTCTTCTACTATACTATAAAATGGCATATAGTTCAGATATAAATTATATTGTTATGTCATATATTACATTATGTTTTGCTATCCTACTAGGTTTATAAGTTAATTGTGTTTTGGTAACATTTATGAGATGTCCGTACTTTCAAAGAGTGATTGGTTTGTTTTGCTTGAATATGAGCAAATATAGTCACTATTGCATATCTATATATTCTACATTTCTCATCTAGATAAAATATAATAATTTGCTTTTTACCACTTGACTCCAAATTTTCTGAAAATTTTTGCTGTGCACAAGTGTCATTTATAGTATTTTTAATCTTGTTTTAGGTATAACTATAGGTTTTATTTTCATTATTGAAATGAATCTACTCAGCTAAAAGAATTAGCCATGTATTTATTCATCACTCATTTAATGCTTTCTGAACACATTATCCTTCAACCATGTTCATTTTTAGCTCTAAGTTTAGACAACTCTTCCTAACTCAAAGAGTAATACAACATTATTTTGGGAAAGCTTTTATAATATAGTTATTAAAATAATCAGAGTAAATGGATCACACAAATTCACAGCAGCTAGTTTGCCTTCTTATATGTCATCCTGGTGAGATGACAAATTGATTCTGGAATTTTGTCTGGACTTCAAGCACAAATAAAAGAATTCAATTTAATCATTTTGCATTTTCATAAGATTTGGATTTACTTTTATGCTAATAAAAAAATTGCCTTTAGGATTTCATTTTCAATGGAATCTGTTAAAGAAAATACTATCTTAAGGAACAAACATTTGCAGAAAAAAGCAAGACCAAAATTCTTGAGACACCCACTTTTAGAGACAATTTTTGCTACGTTTTTAAACACAGTCACAAGTTTCATTAAATTTACTTCTAAATTCAGAGCAATAACAAGATGTCACTTTCTAGCACAATTATCAATGAACCAGTTCAGGAAATTTCTGTCACCCACAAGTTTGTTTCTGAGCTTGGATATCAGGGGGTATTCCTGCAAATCTTTATTCAAAAAGTAAAGAAGTGGGAGTATAACCAGATCTTAGCTTCTCCTTTTGGGGCAAGAACACAAGTTTTGAAGCTACAAAACAGCAAAAAGAAGCAGTAGGGAAAGGCCAAATGTCCGTGTGCGTTTATCAGAGAGTAGAAGCTCTGTGCTAGTCAGAGATCTTCCTTCCGAACACCGTAGATGATTAGGTCCATTGGGTTTTTATACCATTTGGGGGACCAGTGTGTGACAGAAAGCAGGACTGCTCCTGGTAGCAGGAAGAAATTTGATGTCTGGAAAGCAAGCTGCTTTATTTGCATTCTGCGTCTTCCAAGATCTGCCATTTGGTTAAGGACCTACCTGTTCTTCCCTCTTTTGCATTTCAGTAGGCCCTGCCTTTTAGTTTAATTGTTCAGGACCTGGGTCCTGTCTACTTAAATCCCCCCATCTCCTGTCTTCCAGAGGAAGAGGAGAGCACTTTAGTTGGTGGCACTGGTGAATTTTCCTGGGAATTCCACTCTGCCCTCTCTAGAAATCTGAGAGAATAAATGGTGGTTACTTAGAGCCACTGAATTTTGCAGTAGCTTATTTATCCAGTATTATTATAGCAATCAGATTTGACTACTAAATTTGTGTCAAATATATGAAGGCAAAAAGCATGTTGGTTGTGTCACAGGCTGGGTCTGAGGGTCCCCTAGGCTAAAATAAGGAATTTAACCCCACCACTGTAAGGAAAGTGTGTGGGTTCAGGAAAGAGGGGTGAGGAGGATTTATTAGAGGAAGACACAGGACTTGCTCAAGAGCAGAGTTTGGTGCTCAAGCAACTGAGATGAGGGCAGGGCATTCGCGGAAAGGCTGTTTGTGTACCTCACTGTACTCCCTGCCAGGTTTGAAGTGGACCCTCCTCTTAGACCTGCTGTCTCACAGCTTTCTGGGCAGGAGGAAGCTGAAAGAAAAGGCAATTTGCAGGTGAAAGGGACATGCCCAGGTCTGCTGTTTGGGGAGTGAATAAATCTGGCTTGTGTTCTGAAGCTGCACTTTTTCTTTTAAAAGTACAGTTTTAAATTCTCAATTTTTTGCTCTCCTTTCTACCTAGTTTTATTTCTTCTAGCCTACCTCAGTTCACTTCATCTTTTATTTTCAGTTTGCTGTTGTGATTATCATTTCGACATGGCCATAAAGCAAGCCCCAGTGGGAACGTGGGCCCGGAAATCCTTGTGTGATTTCACCAGTGATTTTTGATAGGGCACAGAAAAGAACTTCACTTTCTAAACAGGATTGTACACTCAAAAGTTTTCCAGCTTTTTCAGGTGTAGGAAATGGTTGTTTTTGAATTGAATTAACAAAATCTTTGTGGAGAAAAATTGTAACCTGACATAAAGAAGGCTAAATAGAATGAACATATGATTCCACTATCATTTTTTGAGTTAATTAGAAAGATAAAAGGCCTTCATATGAGGTCATCAACGAACGTAAATATTGAAGGAAGTTTCAAAATTAGATTTGGAATTTGAAATTGAGAGTTTGTTCAGAAATATTGGCTGAACTGGCAAACTCTTGGCAGGATCTGATTGAAGGGGAAGGGGAGAAAATGAGGGAAGGATGACACTTGCCATGTTTACTGTGTCCTTCTCTGGTTGCCCGTGGAGCTTTCCACAGCCACGGTCAGCCTTGTGCATAAGGGAGAGATTGCTGTGCAGAGAAGCAAAGAGGAGTTTTGTTTTTTTTTTCAGGTTAAAAACCTTGGTCTTGGAGGATTCAGGGTCCAAAAATATTGTTGCCTGCTGAAATGAGAAAAAGATTTTTGAAAGTAATATTTGACTTGACTGTATCCACAAGCACAAGCCACGAGTTCAGGGAGCAAAGATTCTTGTGTCTCCTGGTTTTAGACAGGGCCTCCTGGTTGTGTGCAGGCAACAATATGCATCAGGGAAGAGTTTAAAGAGTGACTCTGCTCCATGATCCTGCCAAGAAAGGAACACAAAGCGGGGTGTTGAGTTTGAGACCAGCCTGGAATGCATAGTGAGCCCAGGCCAGCCTAAACTACATAGCAAGGGAAAAAAAAAACAAAACCAGAAGGCATGAAAGTGTCTCTGGCCCTAAGGCACATTCTGAAGCGCATGGAGGCCAGTGAAGTGGCCTCCTAAAGGGACCAACACCTGAGGGTAGACAGAGTCTGCACCTTTCAGCAGATGCCAAGATGAAAAGCAAGGAAAACGTTTTCCTGCAAACCCACTCTGAACTCCCCTGGCAATTCTCATGCCTCTGGAATTCAGATAAAATCCTGACAAAGTGGAAGAAACTAAAAATTGACTGAGATAAAGTTCAGTCACCTGAAAGAATGGAGGTTTATGAAAAAAATTAAGTTCAGTTACAGTTCAAAGTGATATTAATAGTATTATAATGTCCTCCACTGTAAAAACTGAAGTAAAAAAGGCAAAATAATTATATATGGTCAAGCATAATAGCAAGTATTTATCATACTATTTGCTGTATTTGTGTGGTTAAACTATTTTACAATGAAAATAATGTGAAGTAGAGTATATTTATTTCAGTCCCAAATTTTGTAGACTAAAATGTGACCCCTGACCCCAATACCTACTAAGATTTAGGTAGTACCCTTAGTGCTTCACCTTACGACATGGACATGCTCACAGAACCCCTAGTGAGTAGATATCAATTATGCTTTCCATTTTTTTTTAAGACAAGATCTCCCTGCCTAGTTTAGGCTGGCCTCAAACTCTCAGCAATCCTCCTGCTTCAGTCTCCTGTGTGCCGGGATTACAGGCATGTGCTACTACCCTGGCTACTTGGTTTTCATTTTTATAGATAGGGAAAATGAAGCTAGTATGAAGAAATAGCATAAAAAAGAATACTTTCTAAATATTTTGATCAAAAAGGTTTTTAATAGTTGTTTCCTTATTTCTTAAAGAAAATAAATAAAGGAAATTATTTTTTGAAGATTTTTTAGAATGGAAAAGCAGGAAGAATCTGATTGAACCTTCAAGCCAGCCAAAGATAAGAAGAGTGATAGCAAGTCTTACCTCCTACTGCAAAAAGGGTAAATACGAGATCAAGGACCCAACATAATTCCCTGCACAGTTAGTAGGAGGAATTGTACGAGTTGGTAATAGGTATAAACAGTGATTACTCAGCCAAACACAGAGTCTTTTAGAACTGACGTTTTTATGCGCCCACATGTAAACAGTTACTCTTGGATATGATGGACATGACATATACCCTCTATTCCTTCCTGCCCTTATCCCAAGAGCCACCAACCTCCTGGTGAGTCAATAGCTAACCAGCCTCAGTGCTGTAACTAAAGTATGGAATGGCTTATGCATGGCTCTGCTATTTGGGGGGTTAAAAAATAAAAATTATAGCATCCTTTGTTATAACTCATAACCAGAATTCCTTTTCTAAACTCATTAACAAGGTTAAAAAATAAAAATTATAGTGTCCTTTGTTATAACTCATAACCAGAATTCCTTTTCTAAACTCATTAACAAAGAAACATTTGGGAAACCTCAAGCTTCTGAGTATTAGGAAATGTCAGAAAAACGCCTGCTTCTTAAAACTATTGATATCATTATAAATAGTCAGGCCTTAGGCTACTGATCCTAGAGTGGGATTAATATGAAGCTAGTGGAGAATATGACAAACCAAAGGTGATAGGGCTTGGAAAAGGAAGCAGAACCAGGGGAAAGGACAGAAAAGAGGAAGCGAGTACAC
This sequence comes from Dolichotis patagonum, assembly GCA_004027295.1. Taxonomy (NCBI): domain Eukaryota; kingdom Metazoa; phylum Chordata; class Mammalia; order Rodentia; family Caviidae; genus Dolichotis; species Dolichotis patagonum. The sequence goes on from PVJX010008846.1 coordinate 23,811, forward strand.
AAAAAAAGCAACCACTTTCACAATTTTGCAGGCAGGCAGACTCTGCTTAGGACTGACTATTCCAGTGGTCCCAGAAATTAACAGATGCTATAATTACCTATCAACCTTAAAATGTTTCATTATCCAACACAATTTATTAACAGCAAATATTTTTAGTGTATGTAAACATTGGTTTTTTTTATCTAAAATGTTGACTTTGATCTGGGTCCCAGCTATTTTGTTCTACATTTCTAGTAACAAATAACCCATGAGTTGCCCTTTACTGATGTTTCTAAAAAATTAGAGAGCAAATGAGTTGCTGTCTACCTTTTTTTTTTGTAAATTATTTGGAGAAAAGTATTAACTTGCCTCCAGGCCTAAAATTATCTGTGAGGGCATGTTAAAAAAAAAGTTTCTTACATCATTTATTCATTTCTAATCTTGCTCCTATGCTAAGCAAGTTCTTCATCTTTATTTCTCATGAAGTTGGAGCTGATTCTCCAAGTCAGCTTTTATAACCAGAGTACGATCTGTTTCTCTTTGGTGCCGGCTTCTTGTTGAGGCAGGTTGCTTAAATAGCTTGCAGTTTTTCCATTCATTAGGAATTCATTCTGGCATTGAAAAACGCTTCACTGATTATTATGATTCGTGTGCTGCTGTTGATTCGACTTCATCATGGACTTCCCAAGCAAGGTTGCTTTCCTGCTGGATACTAGTTAAGCATTTACCCAGGGGCCTCCGCAGAAAGCCCTTTTCTTGCTGGAATACAAGACAAGTTCTCTCTCTCTCTCTCTCTCTCTCTCTCTCTCTCTCTCTCTCTCTCTCTCTCTGTTCCTGTTGACTTTTTCATAGTCAAGATTACTCATCACAGCTGAAAACTGAGTAACAATAAGTGAGAAACAGTTTCCACAGTTTTCCATAGAACAGAACATCCAACTGCTTGACAGCAAACATTCATAGAAAATGACTTATGGGAACAGTCATCTCTTAGCAGCATAGCGGTGTTCCAGACCTTATACAACATGCTGCACTGGATGCTGTCCTTTCCTAGTGTGCCACATTCGTTAACACATAATTTGTTCAAACAATTTGGGTAACTTGGCAGAAATGAAAGTAAGCAAGCTCAACTTTTGGATGATCTTTAGTCTTCTACTGATGAATGCCAGCAGAAAGGCATCCAACATGTGTGAAAGTATGACATCTTCCCTGCCATTCCTACTAGAAACTGGTCCTAAAAACAAAGAAAGAAAACTTAATGCTAATTACCCTGACTTCAGTGCATGTTGCATGCATGTATTGAAATATCACAATGTCCCATTAAATGTAAATTTATTAGTCTTAATAATCAAAGGTAATTAGCAATGATTTCACTTTGCTATCAAAAATGCCCTGCCCTTCACAGTCTCTTGTATTCTCATGTCTTCTCTCCAGCTAATCAACTCTTTTAGGTTTCCACTCTCTATTTCCCTATTTAGACAGTCAATATTTTCAACTTACCGTGTGTAATTCCAGGTGTGCTCAGATTTTGTTACTTCAAGTGATTTCAAGGATCCTGATTTCTTAAGAATCCTTAGATAAAACACCCTTTCCATTCTTCCGATATTCACTTTCCTGCTGACTCACAGCAAAAACGTAAAATGACTAAAAATTCCTAATTTTTCTCATGCTGCTTTATAAGGTAACGAGAGAAGCCTCGAATTCAAAACTGATATTTTAATTGCTAACTTTAAAAACTACTCATTTTGTAGAAAAGTCAAATCTTCCCTCACAGCCAAGCATATTTTAAAAAATAAATCCTCTCGAGTAATAAACTTGTAACTCCAATTAAATTTTCTACAATTGTAAATATTCAATATGTGTTTACAAGGACGACATAACCTGGTGGCATGAATTTCTTCTATTCTAAAAAATCAGTCATAAAACTAGAGCCAAGTTAAACGTCTTCATTTATTTCAAAGCGTTCCAGGGGTATCGCAGAAGCGGGCAGGAAACCTTACATTCTGCCTGCCTGCCTGCCCGCGTCCCCACCTTTCCATCCACAGTGGCTGGATGTACAGTAGTGTCACCAAAAGCAGGCCACACACTGGCACCCACACCGATGCCTTCCTTGCATTTAGAGATGTGAAAGGTTCCCAAAAGTTACCAGTCATTTTCTATGCCTTCCTCTGTGAAAGACAGATGTTTCTCAGGCAGCAATAGAACTGGGGCAATGAGGGAAAAGACGGCTTAGGCCAGGGGCAAATTCCTTCTGCCGCCTGGTCGCCCATACTGGGCATCTCTGAAGGCTCCAAGGGTTCTTCCACACTGCTGAGATGATGCACTGAGCCAAGATTCGCTCTCCTCAAAACGCCTCCCCACGGTTCAGAGCTGGGAAAACGTGGCCCCGGGTCTGAAATATGTGCCCGAACAGCCCAGCGCCCTGAGAAGGCTTTCTCACAGCTCTGGGCTCCCCGCCCTCTGCTGCCAGAGCCTTGGGGATGTGCCTAGACCCGGCGCAGAGCGCGTCCGGGCCAACTGCGCGCAGAACAAACCCCTGGCGGACGGCCAGGAGGCTCCCTCCCAGCCACCGCCCCTCGCCAGCGCCTTTCCCCCCCTTCCCATACAATGCAAGATCTTCCTTCCTTAGTTCCCTTAAATCCAAGCCCAGGGAAACCTCCTCAGAGCCTCCATCCAGCCACGCACCAGCATGTCTGGGGGCAAATACGTAGACTCGGAGGTAGGCTTGGGTGGGGCGCGCCGTCCAGGGGCGCGCGTGGAGTGCCCGCTTCTGCTATCTCCCACTCCAAATACCCCGGCTGCTTTCCCGGCCCCAGCCCTCGCCCCACTTCGGGGCACTCCTCTCGCGTTGGCGCCGCCGAGGAATGGGCCTGGGCGGGGAGGCGAAGAGCAGCCAGGAATGTTTTGTGCTTTTCTCTCGGGGAGGGGACCAAGGGAGCCCCTGAGGTCGAGACCATGAAGAAGGGAGGGGTCGCTGTCCTGGGTCGGATCTGCGGGGTCGAAGACACGTTTTCCGGGTGGGTCCAAGGAGCTCCCCGGCCGTAGGACCCCCACGGAATCGGCCCCCGCCCCCGGGGGGCGCGCGGCGGCCGCGCGGATGCGGAGTCCGGTCCCCGCAGTGCTGCACGGTCCCGCCAGGCGTTGGGGCGGCGCGCCGGGCAGCGCGCGAGCGCGTCTGCGCTTCTGCGAAGTTCGAGGGTCCCCTCAGGAACTCTTCCCGCGTGTGTCTCGGGCCCTCCAGAGGCGGGCGCGGGGGGGGGGGTCCATCGCTAGCAGCTACCTCCTGCGCCCTGACTCCACCCGGAGTGGAGCCCTCGCCTCCCCTTGGCGTGCTCGCTTCAGCCGCCCGCTGGCAGCTTGGGGGTGGCCTGAGGGTGGGTCGAGGGGTCTTGCAGGTGAGATAGGGTTATAGCAAGTTTAGGGGGCCTGAAACGGGCTCGCTCAGAGAAGGGAGTGTGCGGGGTTATTACCCTCGTGGCTGGGGCACGGGGACAGCTGGGGAGGAACAAAGTGGAGAAGAGGAAAAGTAGGGGCGCTGGCAGGTGAGAGGGTGATGCGGCTGGGAAGTAGCGAAACTGGGGGGCACTTCGAGGGTCAGGAGGGTCGGGAGGTCACGGCTGCATCTTAAGGATAAACTGGAAGGGACACGGGGACAGGGGAGTGGGGCCGGGACGGATGGAGCAGGTGAAGCGGGAGGCGCGGGCGCAGCGCCGGGGCAGGCGGCCTCGCCCCTGGCCGGGGCGCGCGGTGCCGGGCGCGCGGGGGCAGCCCTGACCCCTGGCGGCCGGCGGGAGGCCGCGCTCCCTGCCTGGTACCGAGGGGTGTGGTGTCCTCGCCTCGATCCGCTTAAAAAGCTGGCGGCGCGCGCAGGAGTTTTCTGTGCGCGAAGCCGTCGCTGTGGACGCGGTTAGTTCGATTTCAAGCTCGAGGTTCCCCGCCTCCAGCTGACTTCTGACGCTTGCTTTCCTTTTTGAATTTTTCCTCCCTTCGCCGTTCCCATCGTCTCTCTCCTGGCCATCTGCCCTTCTCAGGGACATCTGTACACGGTGCCCATTCGGGAGCAGGGCAACATCTACAAGCCCAACAACAAGGCCATGGCAGACGAAGTGAGCGAGAAACAAGTGTACGACGCGCACACCAAAGAGATCGACCTGGTCAACCGCGACCCCAAGCATCTAAACGACGACGTGGTCAAGGTAAGGTAAGGCTGCTGGCCAGGACGCGACGTGTCCGCGGACCGTGTCAGGGCCCACAGCCTGCCCTGGCCGACAGCTGGGACCGTCTGGCTTCGCTGCATTCGCACTGTTTTCTAGGCTTGGTGTGGGGGGGCACTCCCGTGGTCCTCAAAACTGTCACCTCCCCCACACCCCACCCCTCCTTTGCCACCCCCCACTGCTAGGTTCAGCTCGAATTTAGCCCAAGTGCTTTTGGTAATAGTTCCCTAGGACTACACTTTTCTCCTGGCAAAGGAACCTCCTGACCTCAGCCATAGGTGACTCCTGAGTCTTTGGGAGGAAGAGAGGGTTGCTCCATTGCCAGGTTGAAATTCTAGTGACAGTCCCTTTGCACATGAGACTGGTAATGAAATGGTTGCCTAAGGGTTTGAGCCAGGGCTGCAAGCCGGAATACAGAATGAGCATTTTCTCCAGCTAAAATAATCTGAAATGGTGCTCTTTAAAAACAAAGCAAACAAACAATATATATATGGACAGGCTTAAAATTAATGGCAAAATTATATTATATTATATTATATTATATTATATTATTTATGAGAGGTATTTTGACTGGCCCTTGTGTACAGCCCTTGTACACAGCTAAGCCAATTTACTAAACCAGAAATAATGTGCACGTCTTGGTTTCTTCTGTAGATACCTCTAGTTAGGTGTGAAAATTTGCTTCTGTTGTGACTAACTAGATCAGTCGGAAATTCTCTTTTATACTTTCAGAATGTGCAGATTAAAAATAATAGATCAATTGCTTAGATTATTAGTCAAATTTGGTGGTCAGTTTGTTTTTAAATTATTATTATCTTATTACAACTTTGACCCTTTTAGCATTTCTGGCCAGAGGAATTTATTGTCTGAACCCAATTGGATTGGGAAATTGTGGACTTGAGCCATGCTTGGCTGAGGGTTTTCCTTGAGGGGCCTGGCAGGTCAAGGAAAATCCTTGTCTCTGTCTTCAGGATAAAAGTATGAAGAATTCGATTCTGACCAATCCCAGAGCAGCCAGTACAGTAGATGAGCAGATTCTATCCACCTGCTTCCTATCTGTGGATGGGGGGAGCTGTGGGTCAGAGACTGTTCACATTTATCAATTATATATTTCAAAAGGGAGAACAATTTAATCTGTAACTGCAAGGAAAGTATAGCAGTCAGAATTAACTTTCTTGGCTTGCTGTTGGAGCAGAGAGAGAAAGAGAGAAAAGGAAAACTGGAAGTTTTGCAGGATTTTCTACCAGCCAGATTATGGAATATTTAAAAGCAACAGCAACAGCAAAAGTACTTTACAAACCAAAAGTTAGAATTGCTACAAAAACAATTTGCTAAAATGTTACCTTAAAGGGAGAAGAGGTTTTTGTTGTTGCTGTTGTTTTGATTTTTTAATTTTTTTGCTCTTCTCCACTCTAGTATGATTTGGACCCAGAAGGAGAGTTGCCAGGAAAAGTGGCAGATCTGAGAAAGGGCTCCCTGAGCTGGATGCTCTGTTGTTCCAGTGCACTGTGAGCAGGATTCCCTGGAGCGAAGGAACCTCCCAGGATGAGTCAGAGAGGCCAGCAGTGTGGATGTGGGTCTCCACACATGGCATGACTAAGTAGAGACAGAAAGGCCCCATTGGGAAAAAGAGACTGACCCAGATGGAAAAAAGACATAACAGCCTTAGAGGAAATAGCAGTTTACAAAATAGCACTTCAAAGAGCAAGTATGGGAATCCTCAAATTAAAAGAGCGAAAGCAATCTCTGCCAGCCTAAAGAAACAACCCCGCTCACTTGCTCAGAGTACTGTGAGCAAAACTAGAAATTCAGACAAGAACAATTTACCTTGAAAACAATTTGTCAGGACCACTTCTTCAGATGCCCTTGAGGAGACAGATCAAGTCTATCAGTGCAAATTTTATGCAAGCAGTACTCGTCACCAAAGGGTTGGAGAAGTGGGCCTACTTAACCTCCTGCTTTAGAGAGCTTTATCATTGAGCCCAAGTACAATGTCATGATAAAAACAAGAATGATCCTCTCCCTGACACCATAACAGTAAATAATAAACTTTCTTGAATTTCACCTTTGATGTAGATTTTTTAAAATAGTAAGAACACCCAAACCTGCGTGGAGCCTTATAACATCACACAATGATACAGTGACAGTGCTGAAACAGTGTTGAAACAGTCTACCATTAACAGTGCCACCAACCAACTAAGAAAAGATCTGTCTTAGAAACACAGAGCCTTGCTGGGGATTTAGCTCAGTGGCTTAAGCACCTGCCTGGCAAGCGCAAGGTCATGAGTTCAATCCCCGGTACCAAAAAAAAAAAAAAAAAAAAAAGAAACACAGAGCCTTGTAAAAACTGTTATGTCCCAAATGCGGTCATCAGCCAAGTGTGGTTACTTCAACTTAAATTCCATGTAATTAATACTAACTGCAATTTTCAATTCGGTATCTTCATTGTACTAGTCACATTTTAAGCACTTTACATGTGAGGACAGGACCACTGACACACCGCTCAATCAGTCAGATAACACAGATGTAGAACATTTCTATCACTACAAAAACTTCTGTTGCACAGTGCCATCCACGCCCTCCACACTGCTGGGGGGGTGTTATTTCCACTTAAAAGAAAAATCTCCCTACCAAGTTTTTGAAAAATTCTGTATACAGAAGAAATGAAAACTTGATGTAAAATATGAAGAATTATCTAGTGTATCTGTACATGTCCTTCTATTCTCATAAAATAGCTATCTGGGGAAGAAAAAATAACCTCAGAAATGGTGTGTGCCATAAGTTTATATTTCAAGAAGGTGGAGAATTACTTTCTATTCCATTTATGATAATGATATAAATTAAAATGTACAATTTATTTCTAATAAAATTAATTTCTTATCCTATAAAATTTTGCTCCTCTACACTATATAAATGTATTTTACCCTAAAATATTATTCATGTGAATGAATGCTTTCTTAATTTCCTATAATTGAAGTGCTAATAACCTCAGATCCTTTATTCTTCCTGAAATTTATGTCTTCTTCTTATGTTCACATTTTCATTCTTATATTCATCACAAGCTTATCTGGATTCTCTCTATAAAGAAAATGGCCTCAAATTTATATTCTGGAGGCTAGGGATTTAGCTCAGTGGCGTAAGCACCTGCCTGGCAAGTGCTAGGTCATGAGTTCAATCCCTGGTACCAAAAAAAACCAAATATATATTCTGTTAGTCATAAATCAATTTCAGACTGTTAAAATATGCTAGACTAGATGCTTTGCTTAGGTGACTCCTAAAATAAATCTTAGCAATTATTAAAATCAAAGTTAGTGAGACAAGAGGCATACAGATAAAAAGTCTTAACACATATACACAGGCACACACTTGAAGCCACAGTGTAAGTCTCTGCCAAGAATGAATGGATCCTTTATTTTGCCTTGACTGCCAGGCAGCACATAGCTAGATTTGAAATTCTACTAATATTATTACTCCCTCCCACATGTGGTTTTGTATTTTCACTTCCTTTTTTAATGGCATTTTGGTTTATGAGGTATTGATTGTAAGCCTACCCATCATCATTTTGGAAACAGACTAAGTATATTCTGTAATAAATCAAGAGTAAATAGTATTGAATATTGCTTAATAAAAAGGACTCAAAATAGTGGATGGTATTGACATTAAGTGTCAGAATTTCCTTAATGTGGAAAAGGCAATGAACTTCAGAGAAGGAAGAGGCATTAAAAGCGGTTTAGGAGAGATGAGCATTAAGCAGGTCCTCTCTGAATTGGATCTTGGAAGACAAATGAAACTCAAACAGCTGAGTGACACAGAAAGGCATTCGGAATGAGCAAGGCATGGCAATGGGAAGGTCTCACCCAGGGAAGTTTCAGTAAGTCACTCTGATTGGAATTTGGGAATGCCTGCGGCAGAGTGGCAGGTGATAAAAATGAAGGGTTGATAGTGCCAGGTAGCAGAGATCTGATATTCATAAATGTTTAGGCTTTCTCCAGGGGAGCAGGGGAAGACATGGAAGCCTTCATCATGGGGTGGATATGATGAAGGCTGGTTTTTCAGAAGATATCTCTGGGCAAGGTACTAGGAAGTGATGAACTGAATGGCACCCAGACTGGATTAAGCAGAAGAGTTCAAACATAGAGATGGTTCCCAACTTACAGTGGTTCAAGCTTATGATGATGCAAAAGCAATGCCCCTTCAGTGGAAACTAAGTTCAGAGTTTTTGGATTTTGTCCTTTTTTTAGGAAAGCAACATGTAGTACAGTGCTCTCTTCAGATGCTGGGAAGTGGGAGCCAGCTGCCGATCCCATTCACACTATCACAAGGGGAAATGACCAATATTCTATCACAAGGGGAAATGACCAATATTCTATAGTGTGGCTGTTACAATCATCAGAAGATTAAGTGTATTAAATACATTTTTAACTTAGGATGTTTTCAATTTTATATAACCCCATGGTAATACACAGAGGGTGTATAATGGCACCATGGAAATGACAGAATGTGGGAACATAGTTGATACCAGCCTCTTTTTTGACATTAATAGAAATTAAGGCCTGGGGGTTTAGCTCAGCAACACAAGAGCCTACCTGGCAATTGCAAGGTCACAAGTTCAATTTCCAGTATCCCCCCCCCTCAAAAAAAGAGAGAAAGAAAGGTTATAATGGCTAATGAACTTTTAAATGTTATCCATATTTTCAGTTGCTGCTCAAAATGCTGCTTCAAGCATTTTGAAATGAACAGTTAAATGATAGACAAGACTGTGATTTGTCATGAATTATTGTCAGGGAAGACAAATGAGTTTAGGTGATTCTGAGATTATCACTGAGACAAATTAGGATGTGGGAGGAAGTTTTTGTTAACTAATAAAAACACGTGTTTGTAACTTTCTTTCCAAAACTTGAACACAATGACTCTTCAATATACATATACTGTACACAAAATTTTCTTAGCCATCAAGAAAAGACATGGGCATGGTGAATTTGAGTCAGATTAGTTTGGGTTTCTACATAATACCCTATGTCTCTGTGATCCAGCTCAACTAGAAAGCATTTAGAGCAACTGGCGATTAGTATCAGTCTAAGCATCTTTTATAAAACTATGTAAATTTGATGTGCATATCATCAAAGCATCTGATTTAAAAGGTCAAACTGTTTCAAAGCCCTCAGCCATATTAATACTCTTCTGTCGCAATTGGTATCAGTTTTGTTTGTTTGTTTTTCGTTTGTTTGTTTATCTAAGAGATAGCTTGACAACGCAGTGACTTATAGTCTGCCATATTGAAATTATTCATGGTATTCAGAACTTTCAGCTTAGAAAATAGCATTGTGGTCCTCTTCGGTGGGCAGTTCTCGTGTTACTGAGCAAAGACTAGTACTAAAATTGGGAGTATTGTTCATGCTTAAGCCTCTGCAATGCTTGCAAGTGCAAAAAAGAATGATATACATCTTAAATGCATATTAAGATTTTTTTCCTTCTCTAATATGGTTTTAAAAACAGACCTCAGAAATTAGTTTAACTTTGATTTTTTTTAACTTAATAAAATCACATATAATTTTAATATTCTAGGTCCAGGTACATCAGTATGCTTGAATTTTGAAAAGGCTCATCTGGGCGATGTTCTTTCAATTAGTAGCAGTGGTGGCTACGTTTTTAAGAGATTTAAAAGTGGGAACAGCTGCATAGTGAACAGCACCTGGGGAATTCAGTAGCTTCAAAAGCCACTTGCTTGTGTATTCTGCCCACTCAAGTCTATAAAATAGTAGACACTGTCATATTCCAAATGAAACTACGTCATAGTTTACCTTACTTGTAAACATCAGTTTTCTATAATGAAATGCCCAGAGACAGCTGGACCATGGAAGAAAGAGAATGTACTCAGTGAGCTGCGGTGTTCTGGACCCATCTGTGATCCTCCTGGCTGTGTTTAGTGGAGAAAAGGCAGGGATCCTGTCTCTATACAACGGTGGTTTATGCCAAGACATTTACAACTATAATTCTTTGAAAAAGAATTTCTTAAAAGAGAAGCTCTCTGGCCCTCAAATTTTGCATAACACAAATTTGCTCAGAGCTACCCAGATACAGTGAAAATCCTTTCTTGTTAACATAATTGTTTTTAAACAACTTGCTCCTGGACTGGGGAAGTGGCTTAGTGGTAGAGCTCTTGCCTTGCATGCATAAGGCCTTGGGTTCAATCCCTTCCACCATAAAAAGTAAAAATAAATAAATAAAAATATAAACAACTTGCTCCTTCTTAGTTCTGTGGAAATTGTAAAAAAACAGATCCTTTCTAGTGTTCGCTCATTTTGGCTTTCACCTTCTAATTTTTCTACTGAAGATGTGAAATTTGATGTACTTTTAAAGGCCAATATAACTTGCTTACAAATCCAAGAAAATTCCTAGATTTGGCTAGCATAAGAATCATTGCAAGAAATTTTAAAAACAAAGATGCCTAGGCCTTCTCGAGAATTATTAAATTAGAAAGTCTAGATGTCAGGCCTGAGTGTGTGTGTGTGTGTGAGTGTGTATGTGTGTATGTGTGTGTATGTGAGTGTGTGTGTGTAGTCTTTTTGAGACTGGATCTCGCTATGCAGTTCAGGGGCCTTGACCTCACTTTCTAGCCCAGGCTAGTTTCACACTTGCAAGACCCTTCTGCTTTAGCCTCCTGAATGCTGGAATTACCGAGTGCACCACCACGTCTGGCTGAGTTTCTATACTTTTAAAGCTTCAAATGATTATTCTTCAAATGATTACACTGTGAAGTAAAATTTATAAATAATCATGGCCAAGGTTCACCTAGAGATATGCACTCTCATTGATTCTATCATAAGAGAACAGGAAAGTCACAAGGTATAGTTCTTTCTAGATGTTTTCTCTGACAGAAGACTATTTGAGGTCATTTTAAAGCCTGCCAGAGAGTTTTGAAACACCATGGAGGGCTCCCAAATCAACCTTGCTCAATGAGTCTTTATCCCTTGTGGCTATTTGGGCTTCAAGCCAATTGAAATCTTAGAGACTCAAGGTAACCTAGGAGTGGGTGACCATCATTTCTAGATTGTCCCATGCCAGACACCCTTGGTTAGCTCTGAGTAACTATTAATAATGCCCCCTTTATCACTCAGAAGCATCCTAATTTGGAAGAAAATCCAAATGGATTGACAGTGACCTGTCACTTATTTTTATAGTGGGAATATAGTAGAAGTTTTTACTCGTATTCTTTTCTAGCAGAAGATGCCAAGTTTCCACATTCCTCTCCTCCCCAGACCCACTCCATTCTCTTACCCTCATCATTGCCATCCAGCTACATTATAACTCTGAGAAGCGGTTCTTAGGGTCCAATGTACGTTCCCTTCAGGCCCTAGGTTCCTTCCCTAAAATATGGGGCTAATAAAACTGCCATCCTTCCATCAACATATTTTGTCAACTACTCAAAGATTAAAATGTTTAAAATAGTTTTAACTATTTTCCAGTTAGTCCAGGAAACATAAAATGGCGTGCTTTCATAGGCACCATTGTTCAGTGTAGGGAAATGTTTTTTTAATTTCATCTTAAAGGAAATCTGCATGATCCATGTACTGTGCAACTACCCAGGGAATTCGTTGGTAAAATAGATTTTACACCTGCACAGAATGCATGTTTCCTGCCTCTCATGGGAACTTAGTTGATGCTTCAGATATACAATGTCTTGTTTTCTTCACTGAAGCTTGAGAAGATATGTCTTATTAGTCATTATTTCAGAGAGGGGGAAGTTCATATTTCTAAAGACTGAGTTTTCCCTTAACCATTATTAGCTGTTTTGGCAATTAAGAGGCAGACATTTTTAATTTTGAGGAGACTTAAATATGTTTTGATGGTGTGTGTATGTGCTTAAAATTCCAACTTGTTGCAGTTTAAAAATTAAAAGGTACATTCAATATATAAACCTTTGCTGAGTTCAATAAAGATAATACAGTGCAAATGAACATTGATCATTGATCGATTCTATGTTAAAAGATAAAATTATGGAGCTGGGGATTTAGCTCAGCAGCACAAGTGCCTGCCTGGCAAGTGCAAGGTCATGAGTTCAATCCCTGGTACCAAAAAAATAAAATAAAATACAATAAAATTGTGTTTAGAGATTCTACTGGTCATGTATTTATGTTACAGACCTTGAACAATTGCATTTTCTCATTTATATGAATAATGAACAGATGCTGAGCCCGAATAGTGAAAAAGCAGGAAGAAAAATAATCAAAGATGAATAAAGTCGCATGAAGGCCTTTCTCCTTGGCCTGCCACCCATGCAGTGCTCGACTGGGCTGCACATATCCCAGTACTGGGATTCCCCACATCCACTTCTTTGGGCAGTGCTGCCCTGACTGATGAACTAATGGGGCTGAGGCATTGATTGAGCGAGGTGAGGTCATATAACTAAGGGACAGACTACAACCAAGCACAAAACAGGGTCTGCAGCAGTCTACAAAGAACTATTGTAACAAAAGCAATTGTCTAACCCATTTCATTGCCACCCATCCAACAAATTATTTTAAGCAGTCCTCTCTATTTCTCTAGCTGTAAAGTTCTGAGAGTGGATCATTGTCATATATTGTGCTAACCGCAAGGCACAGCCAGCCAGTATTCAGCAAGTCACTGACTCCACTCCAGGCACGGACACACAGTGAGGTCTACTGCATGAAGCCTGTCTCGCAGAATCTCAGCCACCTGCCAGGGCTGGCCCCAGGTGTTCAGGCCACCTCAGAATCAGCCATCTCCTCTGCTGTCACTACACACTGTTTTTATTGCTATCATAGCCCTGAGCACAGCCTCCCAACTATTCTGTCTACTGCCCATCCCCGCATCTTCACTCCTCTCCTCCTGTTCCCCTTCGTGCCTGTATCCTTCAGAGCAAGACACTGCTCCTTCATTTCTGCAGGTGCATGGTACCCACAGATGGACACAAGGTACTACACCAAGTGAGCCATCAGAAAATAGGGGCCAATTGAATCAATAGGTCTGAATCAATACTCTGAAATTAACTTCTTAACTGATTTAATATCTGTTGTAATGAAAAGACAGTGGAATTTAAATTATCGAGTGGTTTCCTTTGCCCCTTTCTCTAAATAAACCACATTTAAAACCTTCTTACAAATAGAAATCCAACATAATAAAAAATGTCAGGAACATTTACTCTATTAGTGTAAAGAGAAAGCATATCCTAAAATCTATACATATTTAAAATATTCACTGTTAAGATTTTTTAAATTTCTCCTGTTAGGAGGATGCAAATATATCACTCTTAAGCCACCAAATAATGACCTCCTGGGGCCCTAGAAGGAAAAGCTAATCTCTTGAATATCTGACAAGCAAAACAGGCAAACTCCCAGTGTGCCAGCCATACTGGTTGGCATCACATCTTTTTACTTTTCTTTGGTGTCACTACTGCTATATACTAAGTACACATAGCTCTGAGATTTTACTAACGGGGGAGTGATGACTGTTGATCTACTATTACAATAGCAGAGATATTTTTTATATCAAAGGTAGTCTCTTGTAGATCTTGAATCTCTTCCCAGGGAAAAAATAAAGACGGAACCAACAGAACACTAAAATGTCTCTGCAAGGCACCAGATATCTCTGATGTCTGTGCCAAGTGAAATGAGTATTAGTTCTTTCTCCAAATAGGCACCATTTTCTTGTCTCTTGTGATGAGATGGATTTACTGGACTATATATAAAAGTAAGATGTCTCAATTTTACCATAGTTTTTCTATCAGCAGGCTAAGTATAAAATATTTAGACCACTATTCAGCCAAACAGGTAGGACTAGACAGTGGTGGTAAGCATATGGCACATATGCTGTAATTGGTTGTTTATTATCGTTGAAAGTTCTTCACCATCGCTACACTAGGAAGTGGCCATCAAAAAAAAAAAAAAAGAGCAGTGCTGTGAATTTTAGGTATGTCTTTGATATCTAACAAACAGAAAAGGCCACAGTCTTAGTCCTAACACATTTATTATTTTATAGGGGATCGGGGTGAACAAGTTAAGAGGACTGTCAACTTACAAATGACACCAATTGTGATGACATTGTTTACATCTGTGATTAAAAATAATATCAAAGTAATTTTATCAAATTACAAATATCCCATAAAAATAAGATAAAGATCATTACAAAGTACAGTAATGCTAAAAGGCCAGAAATAAAATGTATAAATACTAAGTGAGAGACAGGTAAACGTATGAAACATAAGGAAATACCAAGAGAGTTGTCGTTTTTTAGGGAACTTGTGATATGGAAACACCAAGATGTGTAGTGAGCATACTATAAAATTGCTTGAAGGAAATCCTTTTAGTAATTCCACAGCTTCCAAAGAAACAAGTTGTCTTGGTTGAGAAGCACTATTGTAAACTCACCTCTACAGAAATCTATACTCTGTCCCTCACACAATGGAAGGCCCAAACCCGAAGTCTGTCAGCTGTTCTAGAACATTCAAAGTCTCCATAGCCTAGTGATATTTTAAAGGAACCATATTTAAGACTTTCACATATAAAATTTTCTATCTTACTTCTTATTGGTCAGGCTTATTAAGAATGGGTTTCTCTTTAATTTTAAGATGTGAGTAGACATTGTAGAGAAGTCTTAGGAAAGAGAAAAATGCAGTAAATAGAAAGTAAAAACAAATCCTCATGTAAGACTGAGGAGAGGCTAAGTTAGCAGGGTTGGAAGAGAACATGGGTTAACAATTTTAGTTATTGCCAGGTTATTATGAGACTTAAAAACATGATCCTGATATAGTCGCCATTCAAGACCAAAAAAAAGATCCTTAACTTTTAAAAATAAACTGCTATATTATGAGAGAAACACTTTTAAGTAATAAGTGTTTAGTCCTAGGAATATGTCACAAGGGTTTGTTTGCTAAGAGTTGTGTGTTCATTTCTTTACTGGTCGATGTAACTCCTCAAATCCTGCTACTTCTACAATTAGAACTTGGAGTATGCCTTGGTCACTTTTCTCATTGCTGAGACAAAATACCCTAGCCAACATTCAAAGTTAAAGGAGAAAAAGGGTTACTTAGCTCATAGTTTGTAGCAGTTTCAGTCCATAATTGGCTGGCCTCAAGGCAGGGTGGCATCACAGGGGAAAACAGTTCATGGCAAGTGTAAGGTAGCAAAGCAACAGGGGAAGATCACAACTTTTTCTATCCCTTATATCTTATCCAGGCTACTTAGGGCAGCACCATTAATCCTAGTGCCCTTGAGCCTAGCATTGCACTGTGAATCAAGTCCAGCATCACACACTAGATCCAGCTATCTCTGAAAAAGCCCCACCTATACCAACAAGGCTTTAGGGGGACATCTAGACACAGCCCTAACAATATAAAGCAGCTGTGATGCACAATCTCCTTGTTAAACATATAAATACCTATGCATATTTTCCTATATTCTAGGGAGTTCGCTGGTTTATTTGGAAGCAAAGAAAAATTGATGCGGCATTGTTTTAATCAGTGGTTGAGAATGCAAGTGGTAAATATCTGAAAGTAGAACACTGAAAAATGCATGCATTGTATGTACCGAAAGGTCAGCACAAGGCATAATCTTTATGGCAAGCCGGCCCATCCACTCCCTCCTACACGGTGCATATTCCCAAGACTGCAGCTTGTATAAGTGCCCATTGTGATGTAAACTCTCCAGAGAGTGTGACTTCTGCAGAGGTCAGCTGGTCTGTGAATTTAGAGCAGGGGCTTCTCATTCTGCCTGCAAATCATCAGGGGAACATTCTATAACACGGTTGTGCATACCCGTGTCTAGAAATTTTGATTTAATTGGTCTATGATAGGTCCCAGGACCATTTTTTGTTTGTTTTCTAGCTCTTAGGTGCAGCTAATGTATAACCAGAATTGTGTCTGGTTTAGATTGTTATAATTTCTTACTAATAAAACTATGTATTGTGACAGTTTTAGATGTCTTAGTCACTTTCTCACTGCTGAAGCACAATATTTGACTCCCACAATTTATTTTTTTTTATTTTAAAGAGGTTAAAGCTAAGGAAAATAAAACAAAACCAATCAAAATAAACCAGTATAAGTGATACAGGTCTTCAAAACCTTGCAAAACCAACAATAGTTACCATAATGCCTTTTGTTGTCTTCAAAATAGCTGCAAATACCTTCAGACATAACAAAAATCAAACAGAACAGAATAGTATAGAAACAATAAAAACAAAACAATGAATGCAATAAAGGACTTCAAAACAAGCCTATAGTAAATTTAAAGTTGCTACTGTAAAATAACTGCTCCTGCCATCAGATTTGACATAAAGAAGAGTGTAAAACCCAACCCAACAAAACAATGAAAATTATGTGGTTTTGGGGGTGGGGGATCATGTCCTGGTGAGGCCTGGTTCTCTTCCCGAACAGTCCATGAATGGTTCTGACTCATGGAAAGAGGCTTGGGTCTCCACTCACACAATTTAAAAGAGGAGAGGTTCATTTTATGTTTCAGTCCATGGTCTGCAGACTCCAAAGCAGAAACAAGACAGTAGAGGGATACTGGTGAGGAGAAAGGTGGTTAAGACATAGAAGCCAGGAAGCCGAGAGAGATGGGAAGAGCTAGGGAAAGGAATACACCCCTGCAGGTCATACGCCCAGTCACCTACCTCTGACAAGGCCCCACACACTAACAATAAGTCAGCTGTAGTACTCCCATGGTCCAATCACTTTCCACAATATGAGAATTCCAAATCAAATTTTCGATCTCAATTATAACACACGATAAGACTTTCAGGTCTATAATGGCCACCATGGGGTACTCCATGAGGTCCTCCCTGGGAGAAAAAAATCTTAGCATCTTCATAGGAATATAATAGATATCACTCAAATTCCTATTGCAAAAATATTTTCCAAATTGTGATATAGCAATTTTGTGAGGTATACTTTATACAGAAAGCTCATATCACTCATGTAATCTGACTCTGTTATTTCTCCCTCTCCTTTTCCTATTTTGTCTATTCTCCCCAGAAGGAAAGTCTTGTGGTTAGAATGCCAGAGTGTCATCCCTGTTAGCCCCCTTTCCTACTCCATTCCTGGTTCAGGTTTACTCGAAATGGAGCTGACAGTATCACTGGTTTTTCCTGCAGGGCCAGTAGCCATAGGGAGATGCAGAGGACCTTGAGACAGGCAGGTGTGACTCATTTCCCCAGAGCTTGGCAGAAAAGAGACTTCAGGTTACTGCAGGGTGCTTTACTGATGCCAGTCATTCCTGGGAGCAAATAAAGAAAGCAACTCTCAATCTGAATTTCAGTCTTTTCCTGGGCTACCTTGGGCCCTGGAGAAGTCGTGTGTACTCAGTTGTCAACAGCAGTGCTTTCATGAAAATCAAATTGTAGTAGACAACCTGAGTCTTTCATTTCTGAGATTCTGTGATTCCAATTGACCAGTACTCATAAACACATGGAAGTCTATAATTATAAAGTGCATAAAACCCAGGCAGGGAGAAAGATGGGGGACTTCTCATCAATAGCATTCTGTTACCCTATTCTCAGTTTCTACCCACTGCCATCCTCACTCTTAATATCCAGGCTGTGGGAGTTGATGAAATACTGCTCATGACCTGCTCAGTGCAGATGTACCGCAAGTAAACATTTGGTACTGAAGACTTTGAGAACTGGAGCTCATTTTCCCCTCTGACCTGGACTCAGTACTCTGTGGTCTTCCTTTTTATTGTCCTTGTGTGCAAATTGGCTGTATTCCAAGATGAACTAGAACATCAGTTCCAAAATTGGTCACAAACTTTTAGTTTTTTTTAATCCCAACCAGCCAATTCATTTTAGTTCACATAGAAAAGAAGTGAGTAATTACTTGCAACTTAAGTAGATCTATTGTCTTGAAAAGGTCTAACTAAATAGGAAATGCTCAGACTTTCTGAGTGCCAACAGTTGTCAGATTCCTCTAGTTCGTGTGGCTCCATTTCTGAAGTTATTTAAGCACCCCAGCTGTAAGCAATAAGATGAAATGACTAAGTGCTACATGGCAGAAGCTCTGTGACTTTGAGTCACATTTTCCCATAACCCGCTGTAAAGTTTGTTTCTCCTTCACCCATATAAAGTTTTAGCTTTTAAGGCCCTGTATAATTTTAATCCCATCATTTAGCTGTCCAGCTGTATGATTCTGAAGGTAAACATGAAGTTGTTTGAATTCCAGACCACCTGAGCATTCCTAGGAAATTCATCAGCTCTCTGAGCAAAGCTATGTCAAAATCTGTAGGTCTGGATCCAGATTTCATGAGAAGCAAAAACTGAGTTAATCTACCTTTCCAATGCCACTTTTTGTTCCCTTTGTTTTTTTTTTTTACCGAAGTTATGCCTGGCTTAGAAAAATATGAATGTAATCAGTGAGTGCTTTTAATGTCTATTGAACCAAATAACACATTTAGAGCTCTCCTTCCTAAAGGAGATTATTATTTGAGTGGTGTCCTTGTAAAACATGAAAAGGCGAGAGACAGCAGTATCTGCTTATTCATCCATTTATTCAACATGTATTCATTTGGTAGCCACATTTCAGAAGCTTATAGTGTAGCATCAGAAATAATAACCACACACAATTTTAAACAAGTCTGTGATAGTTTGGATGAAAAAGGAGTTGGGTGAAAAAAAGAAAGCTGAAGTTAGAAATCTTTGAAGAAAGAACATTTAGGTTAAGACATTTCAAATAACTAAGAGGTAGCCAGAAGGAGAATAGGAGGAGTGTTCCAACCAAAACCAACAGTGTCACAGAAGTTCTGAGACAGGAAAGGGCTTGTGGCATTGTCCTGGGAGAAGTTATTCAAGAATCCAGTCAAAATTCTAGAAGTTAAGTCAAGTGTGGTGGCACATACCTATAATTCCAGCACATAGGGAAACTGAGGTAGGAGGAAGCAAGTGTGAGGATAGGTTGGGCCACTTAGACTCTGTTTCAAAATAAAAAATTAAAAGAATTAGAGATGTAGCTAAATGGTAAAATAACCCCGAATTTGATCCCAAGTGCTGAAAAACAAAGAAAACAAAATAAACCTACAAGTTAATGATTTGGGAGGCAAGTAAGAAAATGACTTCTTTTCTTACTTGCAAAGAGTACATCCCAGAAGGACCACACCTCCCTTGCCATGGTAGTAATTCCTAAATGGGCTTCAGCAGCCATTGGTCATCCCTATTTTGTTTACACTGTCTTCTTTGACCTTGACCTGGCCCTATTTCTTCATTTCTCTGAGTCTATCCTCAAAAATAGCTGCTTCACCAGTTTTGAATGAATGAATAAATGAACCCCCAAGGCCATGATATTATAATCAAAAGTCCCTACAAGAAATAATCAAGCATTTTAAGCTCTTGACAAACTTAAGGTTGTGTCTCATTACATCATATTATGACTTTTCTGGAGCAGGAGCTCTCAACCAGTGCAACTTTGCCTCTCCTCCAAGGTGACATTTGGCAGTGTCTGGAGGCATTTTCAGTTGAAATAATTTGGGGGATGCTACTAGCACCTAGCAAGTAGAGACTAATGGTGTCGATAATTGTCCTACAATGCATAGGACAAGGTCTTTACTACAACCTCAAGCGCAAAGGATTACCTGATCCAAAATGGCAGTCATGCCCAGATGAAGAAACCTTATCATAGAATTTGGGGCTTATATTTTGACAAGCACAACACCTGGAGTGTCAGACAGTTCTGTACAATGGGCCCCGACTATCCATGCTTAGACCTTGAAAGAACCCTGGTGTGCAATCCTTTTTCCCACTGACCAAGCAGTGTTCAGACCTGTAGAGATTTATTTCATTCATTTTCTATTTGTTTAATAAACAGACTCAAAGCACTAGAAAGGAAAATATCCCAGCAGTGAGGTAAGGTGAATGCTATTAGTAACCCTAGTTTGACTTAACTGAATGGTAGGAAGCAAACTCTGCCATCAGGAAGTGTATTGTAGGAACTGAAAAGAAGTTAATAATGTTTAAAAAGCTCCGCTTCAAACAAATATGCTCTCAGACCAATGGGCAACTTGCAAATGGTGAAGACATTTCCGCTTCTTGTGTCTTTGATAAAATAGAAAGAGCTTTTATTTCCTTTTAGCGTGGCAATCATTCATATCTGTCCCATGACACACCCAGAAGGTTAAAGAATAACAAACTCCCAAGTGTATACACAGAATTTAGTGAGCAAGTCAGACCTGTGGATGAATCCTTTAATTGCATGTTTGGATAAAATAAGATTTCCGTGCGTTAAATGACCCAGGACTTTTTTATTTGGGACAGAATTTTCAACATGCTGAGGGCTTTGGTTATTTCTCCTCAATGACAGCAAACACAAATGTCCCCAAGGACTCACTTCTCTATATTCAAGTTCACTAAATAATCATCCAGCCTCTGTGCTGCTATTGCTGGCCCTTGCTTGGCTATTTTTACACTGTTCTCTGTTCTATGTCTCTTGTTTAGTGACACTCAACATCAACAAGTACAACCAAAGAGATACCAGAAGGCCGTGGAGAGAAAGGAATCAAGAGATGTGCAGGCAGGCTGCTTTGTAGTGAGCCATTGGCAGCTAGATCTTTTTTGTGATACTAAAAGCATGAAGTTGTATGCACAAGGCAAGCCAGGTTTCCAATGTAGGCTCCTGGTAAACTAGTTTCAAGTACACAAATTATCACCTGAGACCACCCAAAGAAACGATAAGCACCTTACAAGAAGAAGTATAAAAACTGTGGAACCACAGAATCCTCTTACAATGAGGATAGCTTACAATGAGGGTAACTTTCAGCAACTCAACAGGGATGTATGTATGTTTCCTAAAGATGCCCTAGCAAAATATCACAAACATGGTGACTTACAACAAAAATGTACTGACTCATGATTCCAAAGGCTGGGCATCCAAAATCATGGTGTCCCTTGCTGGTTTCTGGTGTTCACCAGCAGTTGCCAGAAACTCTTGTAGTGCAGCTATATAACTCCAGTTTCTGTCTCCATCTGTGATTTTTCGCATAGCTCTCTTCCTGAAAAGATGGCAGTCGTTTTGAGATGAAAGGTTTGTCCTACTCAGTACGGCCTCATCTTACAAAACACATCTACAATGATTCTGTCCAAATAAAGTCATATTTCTAGGTACAGAGGATTGGGACTTTGATAGAGCCTGGAAAGGGTACCTAATTCAATGTGTAAGAGGATGTATGCTAGGAACACATATCTGTCTTATCAGAGCAGAAGAATTAAATTTCAAAGTGTGATAGCCCCAGAATAATTCTTGAAAAAACCTGATGTTTGCTTTCCTAGGAAAAGATGAACCAGATAAAAATTGAATTAATCCAAAGGAAAGACTGTGTACTCCCTACTGGTACCAGTTTCTCTTGCATATCTGCGCACTTGCTCTGATGAGCCATCCGCTATCCCAGAGCATATTTAATTACTGTCTGTCTTGTAGTGAACTCCAGGTGACTGATTGACCGGCTAGAGATGAGCTGATTTTTTTCTTGTTCATTTAGTGGAAGACCACAAAATAATTGGTCACCCATGTATGTGGAGGACTTCATAAATGCTAAAAAGATCTTCTTTTCCAAAGTGTCTTCTCCATCTTCCCAGTGATGTTACTAAAGTACCTAACATTTCCCCATTTCTCCTAACCAGAGCAAAAGGGCCAAAGTTTCTTGTGCAGCTGTTGACAGAACTGGCACTGTCCTAAACATTTTGCATAAGTTTGCATACCAAATACTCCAATCACTCTATGAAGTAGGTACTAGCAATACCTGGATTTAACAAACAAGAAACTGAGGCATAGTTTAATACTTTACATGAGATAATACTGCAGAGCAGGAATTCAAACTCAGACTTCATGCTATGGGCTAGGACACCATATTGCATTTCAAATGTGTACTTTGCAAAAGCAGTGCAGTAACGATTATCAAACTCACTCAGATCTGAGCATCAGATATGTGAAATTCTTTTGGTTAGCATGAAAATGAAGGCTAAGGCAGCTTGTTTCTCATCATGTCCTCCCCAAACCACCTGCTTCAAAATGTAGGGAAAGGTCAGTCAACTTTCCATCATTGTAACAAAATATTTGAGATAAACAACTTAAAGCATGAAAGCCTTTTTGGCTCATGATTTCAAAGGTTTTGGTCCATAGTCACAAGGCCATGTTTCTTTGGGCCTATTGTGGCACAGTACATCGTGCAGAGGGTGCTGTTTATTTCATGGTAGCCTGGGACAAGGGGACATGGGAAGAGCCAGGTTCTCAATATCCCTTACAAAAGCACACCCTCAAACACCTAACTTCCTCCCTCTAGGCTCTGCCTCCTAATGGTTCTGCCACCTCCCAGTGGTGCCACAGGTTGCTCACAAAGCCTTTAGCAGGCCATTTAAGACCCACACCATGGCAGGAAGGAGGGACAGGTACTTGATCCTACTTTCATATCATGGAGTCATAGTCAAGGCCCAAGAATCTGTATTTAACAAGTATCTCCAGAAAATTCTTGAGTATTCTAATGTTTGAGAACCCTTGGCTTTAAGGAATAAGAGGTATGGAAAATGTTATGGGAAACATCTCGTTAGTCTGGATGGGAAGCATGGATGCAGGCAACAGAGAACAACAGTGGTTCAGAAATCCCAAAGTGTCTCTGAGTGAGCGGATTTGCATGAACAGAAAATAGTGCTTGGTGTGGTGCAAAAGAGTGTGATGTGCTAGAGAAAAAAGTGAATGAGCAACCAACAGGCTGAATTCTTGGGTTGTGGTCTATTCAAATGATTATAGCCTTCTTGATGCTTCGAACCTTAATAACGGCCAAAATAGAACCTATCTTGCAGGTCCTCACATTCAGGATGTGACTTGAGTCTGTGGTGGTATATAGTGCTCCATAATGTCAATTATTGCTACAGCCAAGCCTTTGTAAAAGTCTTCTGCCCTGGAATATGTCTACCATACTGAGGCCTGCAGTCTACTAATGAATAACTGAAGATGACGTTCTCCTTATAGAAAGCAAGCAGCCACTTAAATTCATTCTAAAGTATGAGTTCCTTGCATGCATAATGATCATTCAGAATAAAAAGAAATCCAAAAAATAAAAGCATGCCTATGGTACCAAGCAAAGAATTCACAAGATGTACTATTATGATTAATGAAATTCTATGTGTCCCTGCATCATTTATAGTTCCTTTAAAAGAATACGGGGGCCAGGGATATAACTCAGTGGCATAAGCGCATACCTGACACACCCAAGGTCCTGAGCTCATGTCCTGGTGCTAAATAAATAAATACATAAATAAAAGAATGCATCTATTGAAGAATACTTATTTGCGAGTTAACATGTACATAATAATACTGACCATTATGGAGGATACCAGAATGGTTGCGACAAACGTAGACCCTGCCCTAGCTCCTAGTCTTGACCCAGTCGCTGATTACTTTGTGACCTTTGTTTAGTGAAAAAATGGAGGAACTTTTACCATCCTTCTTATGAAGGTAACCTAGAATTTCACAAGTTTGTCAAGAGAAATTTGCCAGATGAACGAAACAAGATGCTCTATAGTCCTTTTATGTGCAAAATATTCTGATAGTGATGACAGGAAAACAAGAAGAAGGTTAGTCCAAGGTACTGATTTAGGGCCCACTGCTGGAAGCCCAGGACAGTGACTGCAGGTCTTTCTACATCCCACACCCATACCCAAAACTCTTCACTTGCTCATAGAGACAAGTTAATATGCATCTTTCTGCCATCTTCCATTGGAATCCTGTCTAGCACTGTACCTTTCCTCCTTCTTCCTTGCACTGATTCCTGTGTCCTCTGCAAGATGAAGCTGCCCCTTCACGTGAGCCAGCCTGATTTAAGCCCCAGAACACAGGTCACTGATTCTACCTGAGATTTATATTCTTCCTAGGGCTATGAATGGGTCACCCTGGAATCCATACAACCATATGTATTTAGAATGCAATCCAGGCTTCCTGCTTTTAGTACCAGCTGCGAGAGCCCTGCATCCTCTTCAGCTGTGTAGTTTGGCTGAGTAAAGCTTGCCCTTGGGAAAGCACGTGGGTATCAGAGCAAAGTTCCTGTGTTCTGGTAACATTTAATTGTTCCAGTTCTCAACTGCCTCTGCACCCACACACTCACACATATTTATCCCATTGGCTTCAAAGACATCTCAAGATGTTGGAAATATGTGTGGGAACAGACAGTGATGTAGAAAACTGCCCTAAATTCTCTGTATGATTGGGTCTGGTACCTATGTTAGGATTTTGGAAACACGTATTTGAATTTTTAAATATGCATTTGTTTATACTGAGTGTAAACGATGAAAACAAATCAGGGTATCCGTGTCTGGGTGTTTTTCTTAAGAAATGATGGCCCTTAATTCTTGTCCAATAACACATACTTGTAGTTTTAAATTAGGAAAATCTTTTCCCAAGAGTGGTTCCATTCACTAATTCACTAGAATCCAAATGCTATGCAGCATACAAGACATGGAGGGAAAAGAGTTATTGATGAAAAGAAAAGCTGTCTTTGAATCCAAAAGGCCATATATATAGAATAGGCTATTACATGAGAAAGGGGAGAAATCCTGTTAAAAAGATAGATCTCAGGTCCCACTGCAGAGAAGCTGAAATGAGTCTCAGCTGGGGCCAGAGACTGTGTGCTTTAATATGCATTCTTCCTGAGAGATTCTTTTGCCATTTTATTCTTGCTAGAACTCCTAAGAAAAAAAGTTGTATGGTAGTATATTTTAAAGATTTTAGAGTCTATATTTGATAATGGTTTCCTAGAAGAAAGTGACAGTTTTTGCAGCATATTTGGTTATAAATCCAAGCCATTTGAGCTATGTAGGTGAGCAATGCTACACAAACACTCATAGCCTAAAACTTTGATGATATTACATTTAATGTGAATTGTAGAAAGTTGAAAATGCTGTGTTTCCTTCTTATATATTTATGAACTTTGCCATAGGCCCAAATTCTAGGGAACTGAGTAGCATTGTATACATTATTCTATAGATATGAATAATAATAGAAAAAAGGTCCTAAAATTAAAAATTATAATCAAAACAAAATTTGTTTTGGAATTGTATTTATTGTCTCTAGCTTCTGTCTTGGTTACTTTTCTCTTGTTGCTGAAACAAAACATCTAACACTCAAAATTAAGGAAGGAAAAGTTTATTTAGTTCACTGTTTTTGGAAGTTTCAGTCCATAATCGTCTGGCTCCAAGGCAGATGGCGTGGCTCTGGGGCAACACTTCAAGGTAGCAACCAGCAAAACAGCCAGAGCAAAAGAGGGGAAGAGCAAGCCTCTTTTCCTCCCTTGTATTGTACACAGGCCACTCCTCCACTCCAGGATCTGTGTAGCACTCACAAAATCTCCTTGCCCTCCTTTTGCACAGGAGTAGGATATTTACAATGTAAGAACTGTGGCTCCCTGCTGAATCTCTTAGTTAAACTTCTAAATTTCTCAAGTTGACACAATGCATCAACCATAACAGCTACAAAACAAATTATCTCCAAAATTTAGTGACACAGAAAACCAAGTATTCACCATCTCATGTTTTCTGTGTGTCAGGAATCAATGTGACTGAGCTGAGTTGCTGCTTAGGGTCTCTCATAGGCTGCAATCAGGTGTCAGGACTGAAGTCTTCTCAAAGCCACCTGGAGGAGGATCTACTTCCAAACTCTCTCCCTGGCAGTGATGGGATCCATGTCCTCTCAAGCTGTTACACGGAGGACTCTAGTGTCTCAGTGGTTGTTGGCTGGAGGTCTCCCTTGATTTGTTTCTACATGGCAACTCATGTCATGACAACTGGCTTCCAGAAAAGAAAGCAACACAGCAAGCAGGTCAGATGTCATAGTCTTTGTAACCTTGTCTCAGAGATGACACCCATCACTTTAGTCATGTTGAATTATTTAGAAGAAAACTACTAATTTTAGCCCACACTGAAGGGGAATATAACACCCAAGGGCCTGAATAGTTTAGGGGGGGCCATTGAGACCAACTCGGATACTGTTTATCACATATAAAATAATATATGATATCATACATAGTATTTTAATATTATATATTATCATGTATAAATAATATTTCTAGATAAAACTTGATTAAATTGTTTCATTCATGGTTAACTTATCATCCTGCTTGTGCTTTGCTAAAACTGATGTTAAGCTAGACATTTCCTGATACAAGTTAGGCAGCATAACCTTGAGACCATAGTCCTAAGTAAAATAAACACACAGGTATACATCCTGCATTGTAAAATGGGAAAAGAAGGAAAAATGGAAACATAACTTTTATTAATAAAAAGGCGAAGAGGAGTTGAAGGATGAGGAGGGGAATGAGAAAAGAAAAGAATCAAATTATATCATGTACAGGTACAAATTCCCTATGATGAATGTGATCGTTATATATACCTAAAATGTACCAATAAACTTAATCTTATAAAAACATAGGCAACGTATTGTAGGAATATTGTAGGAGTATGTCCAGTAGTTATAGAAAGAAATGTTGAAGTAAGAAATGGAACTCACATTTCTAGTGGAGATATGCATGTTCTTTGCCAGCCAACAAGAAAGAACATTCTAAAAATGATTTCTGCCTCAGATAACTAAAAACCTGAAATTTTGTGCTTTAAAAATAAGAATGTATATGTGTTGGATAAAGAACTATAAAGAGGCAAATACTGCTGGCATTCTTTCAGCAGTTTGATAATGGCAAAAGCAATCTCTTTTTAGTTCCCTTGTCCTTTTAATCATAGAAGTCACTTCATGGCCGAAAGCTGACTTCTCTTATGTAAGGAACACATCCCATTCTAACCAGGACAAAAGGGAAAGGTCTTCACATATGCCTCTCTTTTTTCATAGAAGGATACAGTCTTTCTGGAAGTCCTAACCAATTTCTGTCTCTCTAAGACTAGCATGAAGATATGAAGTCTAAACCAACCATAACTTATCTATGAGATCAAAAGTTCGTTCCAGTTACCCAAATCAATTAAGATCCTGTTAGCACAGAAGTGGAATGGTGAATGTTGGGTAGTCTTCAGTAAACACAAGATGTATGTATTTTGTAGGTTCTGTATGTACAATACCTATTAATAATGTTTAATTTTCTATACATTTCATATGTTCTGATGCTACCCCAATTTCCACTAGCACTCTAAAAAAGATATTTTCCTATAAAAACAGAATGTGTAAGCATTGCTGTATATGAAATCCCAAAAGTATTTAAAGTTTCCTTTTTAGAAGATATTCAAAAGAAAAGAGAAATTGATGGGGGAATGGGAAAAGGAAAGAAGAGAGAAGGGGAAAATATACACAAGATAGTTAAGATAGTTATACTAGTTCATTGAAAAGAAAGATTTGTGCTTATATTGTTTGGACAATATTCCATGCTTATGTCTTTTACTCTAAGTAATTGCTCTGAAGATAACAAGACACAATGTATTAACTATTGTTACTCTCTTATTAGCCTGATTTGAAACTGTTTTATTTTACTTCTATTCTTTTTCTTCTCTTTAAAATAAATAACAAAAAAAAGAAAGTTTCCTTCTTGTGAATTCTTTATTAAGGATAAAATGTCCAGATTTGGGGACAAAAAATAGCTTTATGCTTCTTTTAATCCTGTATACATATAAGCTATTGTTAAAATACTGCCTTCAGATATATTTAACAGGATGAAATCTTATGAAATTTACAGCACTAGATGAGTATTACCAAAACACAACAAGACAAATGGCTTTTGATGTCTGCTGCTAGATTTTTGCTAATTTATGTTTCTGCAATTGAAACATCATAAGCCAATGCTGCACAGAGGTATTTAGAGTCATTTATAAAAATCTAGTAATATAAACTGTTGGCTTCTTACAAAGCATCTATTGAGCCACAGAAATATCACTGAAGCACATTCATGCCTTTGATCTTTGGCTCTGCATAACAATTCTTGCCAAAAGGGTGACTTGCTCCGTAGATTACAGAACAGAAAGTTCGTTCTATGGAGAGATAGCTCAGCTCCATCTGAAACATCCCATTAGAAAAAACTATATTGCATCTAAACCTCATGGGTTGTTTTTTTTTCCATTTTATTTTAAAGAGAATAAGACAAAAGAGGTCAGTACAGAGCAGATCGGAACCGGACAACATAGGCAACACAATGCTTAACATTAAGACAACTGGACATTAGCAATAGCTATCACAATATTTCTTTCTCTGCTATAGTTGAGCATAGTTTCAAATACAATAAAATCAAACATAACAAAATAGTATAAAACCATTCAAAGAGTGAAAGAATTATAGGACATTCTGAACCGAATAACAGAGCATGATCAATGGGTACTATAATATCTCATTTTCAATAAAAAATTTTGTTTATACTTTCACAGATATTCAAATCCCAATAAGACACAATGTGATAGATAGAACCAATGGATGAATAGAGGAATAGAAGCTTGGTAGGACTTCTAAGAAGGACAGTATTAAATCAGCAATAGCTGTCATAATGTTTTGTTCTCTTCAAAACAGCTGTTCATAGCATCACGTATAATAAAGTCAAACAAAACAGGATAAAACCATTCCAACTGATGGATGAAAACATTGAAAGGCTTCAAAGCTATGAGATGGGGACTCATGCTTACCATAAAATCTTATATACTCTTACCAACTCTCCTACTAGGGAGACTATACGGTATTTACACATGTGAGTTTGGTTTATTTCGCTTATGAGTATGGTCTCGAGTTGTGTCCATTTATTTATAAATATCTCAATGTGATCATTTTTATAGCTGAGTAGTACTCCATTGTATAGAAATACCACAACTTTTTTATCCATTCCTCAGTTGATGGGCACTTAGGCTGCTTCCAAGATCTAGCTATTACAAATTGTGCTGCTATAAACATGGGTGCACATATATCACTGTGGTATGATGTTCTCAGATCTTCTGGGAATATGCCTAGAAGTGGAATAGCTGGGTCAAATGGGACGTCCAGACTCAGCTTTTTGAGGAATCTCCAGACTGACCTCCACAGTGGTTGCACCAGTCTACACTCCCACCAACAGTGCAGAAGAATTCCTTTTTCCATGGGTTGATTTTTTTAAGCAAATTTCTAATTCTTGTGCTTCTCCAAATCTTAGTGAGCAGATAAAGTGCTGCTATAGGCAAGATCAGCCTTTGTAAAAGGGGAAGTAGGGTGAGTCCCTTAGGAATTTAGGACTCCCAAGTGATTGTTTTGCTGGGAAATGAATCAAGCTGACGCTACCTATGAACACTGAGCATACCAGGGACTGTCAGAAAAGGCACTACTGTCATCCACCAGACACATGGACTGTGAGCATTCTGTATGTGAGTTCAGATGCAAATAGAGCTGCCCCTTACATTGACCACGGGACACAGCAGCCAGCCTGTTCAAGGACGTCTGTTGATAGCAAGCAATAGTGGAAGAGCACAGGAGAGTTCCTGAACTGAGTTCCTGTGTTGTGTCTATCATTAAGTGGGAAGGTACCCTTGATTCAGTCATCTGACAGCTGTAATCTTCAATTTCTCCATCTCAAGTGGGAGTCTTTTTTTGTTTTTGTTTTTGTTTTTTTGGTACTAAGGATCGAACTCATGACCTTGTGCTTGCCAGCCAGGTGCTTATACCACTGAGCTGAATCCCTGGGCCCTCAAATGACACTCTTTTAAATACCTATGAAATTGCTGAAGCATCTGTGTTTTGCTGAGGTGGAATTTTGAACTGCCTTTGATGAAGTGACTGTTCACTTAGTGGAACTTTGCTGGGTTAAATACATTTTGAATACAAACCATTATGTAAAATGAATATTTCATTCTAATTTTCTTCACCCTAGATGATGTATAAAAATGCCTATGTTTACACTGTGAAAAGGGCATTTTTCCTAAGCATTTACAGAGACATCTTTGAAGTTAATGCCTTAGAAGGCAACGGGGGTCTTATAGAAACTAGAGATATGGATAGAATGGGTAGAGAATGTACATACAGAGGACAATACTGCCAGGGGTGTAGTGTGGCACACAGGGCTGGACATAGGACTGGGAACTGTGAATTTAGAGTTCTAATTTCAGCCTTTCCACTGATTTACTTGGGACCATGAGAATGTCTGGCCCACTTTAATCATTCTGTGCCTCAGTTTCCCTATCTGCCAATTAGAGTAAGATAATCCTGGCTGAGTGCCCAGAATTGTGAGAACATTCTGATCCAAGCCATAAAAATAAAATCAGTACTAAAAATGCAAAGCATCCTAGTGACTAGATGTCCTGACTTAAAATGGAAACGTTAACGAGAGTCATTCCTTTAATAATCAGAATGTGAATGTTTTAGGAAGCTCATCTAGCTGCAAGAAAATTAAGCCAATAATACTATTGTAAGGGCCTGTCGTTCCGGAGACACAGAAGCCAAAATTGCAGACACCTTCCAGCGTTGCCTCTGGGGTAACCTTGAGCAGTTTCTTAAGCTCTCATACAATGCTCCTTTGAGAAGATTATTAGAAATTTAGGTTGGTTCTTTTGAGCCGGTGATAAAAGTTGAATTCCCAACCGTGACGTGCTTTGCCATCAGTGACTTTTTATGTTATAATTGTCTATTTAAAAACCTAGCTAGCCAGAGTGAGGAATTCGTTAAAGCTGCCACTCACTGAGCACTTACTGCGCTGCTGTGTACCTGTATTCAGTACTTTACAGTGTCTCTTGCACTCCTCGCAAAAGCCTAGCCAATCACTGCTGTAGAAATGGGGGCAGAGTGAAACCAGGCTTCGCCTCTGGTTCCACGGTACCTTCCTTGCTTGCTTTTTTTTTTTTTTAGCTGCACCAAAATGACTGTCTATACTCTTTGAGTGTTCTTTTAAGCCACCTTTAATTTTTCAAGAGTAAAGTAAAATTTAGCTAATAATGTATTTATATGACATGTTTTGGTTCTGTTGCTGTATATCCCTGCAGATCTGCTTCAAATTCACTTGGATATGTGAGGATAAATCATGCCCACTAGCAGTTTCTGGAAAGCACAAAAATGTAGCCATCCAGAAAGTTACCATGCAATTTAAAAGAAATCATGAGAGCTCACACTAAGTCCACTGAAAAAAGCATTTATATTTACGTTTAGAAGAATATTTATTATCAGGAAATCTTCATGTACTCATATGTTCATAGATAGTCTTCACTAATTATATATGTAGTGTGATCAAAATATATGGTGAGTGCTTAAATTTTAAAATATATTACAGTAAAAGACATACTGCTGTTAGTCCTCCTCAGAACACTGCCCCTTACTTTGTACACACGTATCCTTTGCTCTTACCACTTTCCAGAGCGGTTCTGGGACCACTTTCTCTAGTAGCTTTATATGAAGTGATCAGAAGCACAGTGAATGCTACTGCCACATGCCATCCAACAGAGAGACAGACCTGTTAAAAACATACAGTGTGTCCTCAGCCTCCTTAGTCACCAGCTGGCACTGTACAGCTTCTGGCTCCTACTCAAAATTAATGTTTTGAGTCAATTCAGGATATCAAGGTATCCATGACAGCTAGCTACAGACACAAAGGAGGATTGCTAGAGCTGCTTCAGAAAGTAACATGAACCATGGGATAAATATGTCCAAAGGGAGGGAGAGTATTTCCCAGGGGATTAATGGTAATGTGGTTTTTACTATGATTTTTAAAATTTAAACATTCACTGTGGTTTTTGGTCCCACCACATACCATATAACATGGGTCAATTGCATATATGGTATAACACTGGCCTCAGAGGCCCTCCTCTGAGAATTATTAGTTATACGAATGATTAAAGTCAGTAAGTTGTTTTTATTATTATGCCTTTTAATTACTATGAAATACTATCTCAGCTCAGAGAAATTGTAAACTTTTTTGTGTAAAGCAGTGTGGTAGTAAACAAAGAGTTGGTTTCCCTTAGATTAAATATAATCCTCAAAAACCTTTATTTACCAGGATATTCATTAACATTTCTAAATGTCAATTTTTCCTATACACTGAGAATAACACAGAGTTGTCATCAGTTAAATGGAGACAATAATATCCAGCCAACAAATGTTAGAAACTATCCCCCGTCTTGGAAAAGAATCTCAATGCAGACATGCCGAGAGTCTGCTCTCTCAAGTGAAAGGAATTGCCTCTGTCTAATAAACTGTTTCTTGTCCTTCTTTGGTAAAAGATTTTATTTTCTAATAAATATGATGGATACTTTCTCTTTGTTTTGTTTACTTCCATTTTTTATTAGTGCATACAGATTAATATGTTTCATTTGGGCAGATTTGTACACGCATACAACATAGTTTAGTCATTTCTCTCCCATACTCACCCTCCCCTCTAGTTTCACATGGGGTTTTTTTTGGGGGGGGGAGATGTCAAAATGATGCATTTTGATCACACTCATGGCATGTATACCAGTCTTGGTTGTTTGTGGACCATCACTGCTAATCCTTTGACGACAGGTTAAGAACGTTCTATTGTAACAATATTTACTTCATCAAATTTCTTACAAAGATCATCATTTAAAAGTAAAAATTGGAACGTATTGCACTTGAATGAAGGGAAACCACAGGCAGTGTCAGAGTATGGTATCATCATACAACTCCATAACAAGCAAAGAAGTGGCATAAAAAGCTTGGCTATTGACCTGGTTTTTTCACACATTTACCACAACCTTAAAAAAAAAGTAAATGTAGGCCTCTGATCTACATGGGTAAATGAAACTAAAATGACAGTAAATCTAATAATTTTACTTACAGAATGCTAACCATACCATTTTTATATATTACACTGTTAACAGATATAGGGCAATAGATCAAGAATCAGAACGTTCTAGAAAATACACTTTTAAAACTGGCAAGCATTATGTTCTTTTTCCAGAAGACATTTTATTGTGTTGAATCAAAGGTAGCTTTTTGGCATAGTGCAGCTCCATGGAGTTATTCAAGTTCTTCTTCCCTAATCCTGAGGTTGGCTGCTTTGCTGCTTGCAGTCATCAACTTGTTTGAATTTCACACTCGTTTTGAGCCTTCCTATAGTTGCCACCACCAAGCAGTTGAGCTGATTCTGTCTTGCCTTTCTCTGGGTAATTTTTGTTTAATCCTGTGCTGCTGTTTAGTTTATGTAAATCCTGAGAATGACTTGTATTGGTTAACAGGTACTAGAAAGAGGATGCTATTAGAATACGGGCCAAGTTTGCATCCCGACCTTGCCATGTTTTTGATTGTAACAAGTCACCTTTGCCTGTCTTCCTTTGTGGAATGACAATAAGCCACCTACCCAAATAGATTTGAAACCCCAGCTCACATGAAAACAATGCAGAGAGAAGTATTTGGTGACCATTATGTAACTGCAAACTAATTTGACTGCTTCCTAATTGCCACCAAAAAGGACTTCTACAGGATTGATGAGGTGTGGGCAACTTGTATTTGTATCTGTCATTACCTAAAACTTTAGTTTTAATTTGCTGAGTTCAAAAGTGAAGCTACCACTGATTAACTTTGTGTTCTTCATGTCAACTCTGTTCTCCTTACCAGGCACAGCAGAAGCTCAAATCCCAAAGGTCATCCTAAGCTTCTTTCTGTTTTTCAAGTAACCATATCCTATAGATTCGTCCCTTGATCCCTTCTTTTCTTCGTCCCTGCAATCCCTTCTTTTCTTTTTTGTTCATTTTTTTCCTTCCTTCCTCCCTCCCTTCATCTTTTTCTTTCCTCCTCCTGTTCCTCTTTACCTTCCTCCTCCTTTTTCTGTTACTACTGATTTTCAAGTCTTAGGCCTAGTATCTCCACCTGGGCGTACAGCAGCAGCTCTCTCATTGTCTCCTCACCCTTTCCCATCTCACCTACTGCTGTCAGATCCATGCTGAGCGGCTACTGCCCTGACTGTGGCTACACTTCTCTGCTCCAGCATCTTCAGTAGGCTCCCACTGAATGGAAGATAACACCCACTCTGGCCTCAACCTTTCCAGCCTTGACCACAGCAGTCTGCTCTCCCTGGGGCAGTGTCTTCACCCTTGCTTTTTCCTGGAGCTTTGCACACAATAGCCCCAAGGCTCTTCTTCCTAAGACACCACCCTATGATGTTTTCTTGATGCCTCACAATTATACTGACCTAATTTATTAAAGTAATTCTGCTAATTGTAATCAATTGTGAGCTAACTACTGATTAACAGTGTGTATGTGTGTATGCAGTAGTCTTCAAAAGCAACTAAATTATGTCGTGGTTTTTACATTTCACTTGCTGCTTGGTATCCTTACCTATGTTGCTGGGTTTTACTTTGAGGCCAAAAAAAATTTTTTAAGACAAGAAACTTAATCATACCAATTCTGTTGTTCCTAGAGCAGTAGTTCTCGGCCTCTGGCATGGTAAAGAAACACCGGAAGAATAAGTTAAAATTCTTTGGGACCCAACCGTAGGTTTGTAAGATCAGAAAGGAGTCCAAATATCTGTTATCAAAGATTCCCACAGGACACTGAGGCTGCTGTGGCCTTTAAGCATCTTCTGCAGCACTGGCGTGTAAATCTAATATATGTATATGAATACCAAGTTTGTTACTCTTCTTTCCTTCTGTCCCCACTCATTTATAACTCCTTTCTTTTAGATCGACTTTGAAGATGTGATTGCAGAACCAGAAGGGACACACAGTTTTGATGGCATCTGGAAGGCCAGCTTTACCACCTTCACTGTGACGAAATACTGGTTTTACCGCTTGCTCTCCACTCTCTTTGGCATCCCAATGGCACTCATCTGGGGCATCTACTTTGCCATTCTCTCTTTCCTGCACATCTGGGCAGTCGTACCGTGCATTAAGAGCTTCCTAATTGAGATTCAGTGCATCAGCCGTGTCTATTCCATCTACGTGCACACCTTCTGTGACCCACTCTTTGAAGCTATTGGCAAAATATTCAGTAATATGCGTATCAACATGCAGAAAGAAATATAAATGACATTTCAAAGATAGAAGTATCCCTGATACTTTTCCTTTTAATTTTCTTGGTGCCAATTCTGAATTTCGAGTTGCTAGTACAGCAACAGTTCATGAATGATTTATCTTGGTTCAGAACAAAGAAATCACTTTCTCAGTTTCCATAACTATTATTTGTCTCTTCTGATCTATTTCATCTATTTTTGATGGTTTGAATTTTTAAACCCATTCCAATTTTTTTATCTTTTAACTTTCATGTGGATCATCGTTTTTCTGTTTGAGATATGAATATATTGTTGAAAGATAATTTGGGAAAAATACGAAAAACTGAGAAGAAAAAAGAGGACCAGTAACCTCAAATGCCTACTCTAAAATTTTGATCATTTCATAGGAAGTAAAGAGTCCAGGCTATGGCCATGGCTGTGTAGGTATGTGGGAAGACTTTAAGCAACTATTTCTCCCACCATCTGAGGAGTTAGTGAATTGCAGCAATTTTCTTTAATAATCCAGTGGGATCTAGTGATCCTTATGAAGTTAGAAAACATAAATTTTCTGCATTCACATGACTCCACTAATGCCTTACTCTTCTTAAAATTTTAACCTATGATATTTTTTGTGCCTAAGTATGTGTTGTGTAGGCAATGCGACCTAAGTGCCTTCCTATTTTTCACACTTTCCTTTTCAAACAGGGTCTAACTCATCAACTTTCTTTAAGTCAGTAGCTTCCTTGAAGACAAGAATTAGGAAATCCATTACCTAACTCTCTGTACTTGTTTCTGACTCTGAGATGAGGAATCTGTTGAAGCTTATGTCTACGATTGATCATGTAATGTCTTTATCCATGTTAATTATGGTCAGCATCAGCCCAGTGAAATAAATTAAAGTGGACAAATGGGGCTGAGCCCTCTCTGGGCTGGCAGGAGTGGAAGCCAACTTTTCCTGCCTCTCATCAGCGCAATGAGGTCAGCATGTCTATTCAGCTGCGTTTATTTTCAAGAATAATCAAGCTTTTCTGAATCCAAACTAATCCATCACAGGGGTGGTTTAGTGGCACCACATTGTGTTCCCTTTTGGTTGATCAGTGGGCCTCCAGGGAAGGGCTGCAAAATGGAAGCCATTGTGTGCAACTGTCAGAGTTGTTGCAAACATGACCCCTTCTCAGTGGAGCACTCGCAACCATCTGTTATGCTGTGACACTTGGCTCCTCCCACTGCCAGGAGCCTTGGACCTAAGCCAACCATCATTTGTTCAGAGAGATGGGGGAGGAGGCAGTAATAAAAGATTGAAGTAATTTTGCTGGAATAAGTTCAAGTTCTTCTGAACTCAAACTGAGGAATTTCACCTGTAAACCTGAGTCATACAGAAAGCTGCCTGGTACATCCAAAAGCTTTTTAGTCCTCTTGCTCATATTGCAATCATGCCCTTGGGAACTTTTTAAAAAATCTACAGTTATGCTTTTGTTTTCATTGTCATACCCTTATTGGAACTCTGCTTGATTTTTTTGCCTCCTCTGGTTTCCCTGACACTTTACCAATCTATTACCTAGTCTGATTGTTTGCATTTAAAACAGACACTGGCATGGACATAGTTTTACTTCTAAGCTGTGTTCAAAACCAAAAATGTACTATACCCCATACTTTGTAAGTGTAAAGATATTTTTATCTTTATGTTAAAAATCACTTGGGAAATGACTCTGATTCAGTCTGTAAACTGTGTATCCCAAGATATGTCTGTTCAACCTAAATGCTTAGTTTCTCATGCAAATCAATTGCTGGTCCAAAAGACTGCTGAAATTTTATATGCTTACTGATATATTTTACACTTTTTTATCTGCATGTCCTTTGGTTATAAATCTGCACAATAAAAATGTTTAACAGTCAAGCAATCTTCTTTATTTTCCCCCTCACAGGTTATTTATGTGTCAGTAAGTGTGTGTGTGTGTGTGTGTGTTAGTGAGTGTGTGTACTCTGTGTGTGTGTGTGTGTGTGTGTGTGTGTGTACATCTTTGCAGATGGGGTAGGAAATTGGGAATTTTCTATTTTCAAATTTTTACAAAGTCATTTGGAGGAGGGAGTTCTCTGAGAAGGTCATTTCCATTCATGTGTTACTTCAGATAAACTAGCAAATAACAAAGAGTTTTTTGTAGTTTATTTATGTTTTATTTTCTATTATCTAGTATGAGCCTCACAACCTTGTGT
Organism: Dolichotis patagonum; assembly: GCA_004027295.1. Taxonomy (NCBI): domain Eukaryota; kingdom Metazoa; phylum Chordata; class Mammalia; order Rodentia; family Caviidae; genus Dolichotis; species Dolichotis patagonum. The sequence goes on from PVJX010008846.1 coordinate 61,072, forward strand.
GATACATATTAATACTGTCATTTGATTAATGATGCAATTTGCATCCAAGAAGTAGTGCCTTGGACTTAGCCATGTTTTAACTAGGATTTTTTACAAGTAATAAATTATTTTTGTCCTTGGCTAAGTTTATATTCAGCACTTCTGTGTTAGTCAAAGTTGTCTTGAGGAATAAAACCCATAGGAAGAGAGAGAGAGAGAGAGAGAGAGAGAGAGAGAGAGAGAGAGGAGAGAGGAGAGAGAATAACAAGAAGTTAATTATAAGGACTTCACAATGATGGAAGCAGATACATTCTAACACCTGCAGAGTGATCCATCAAGCTGGAGACCCAGGAGAGACAACATGTAATTCCAGCCCATGGCCAGTCAGATAAGATCCAGGAAAATGCAGTATGTATTTCACTTTGATTCAAATGGCAGGGAAAAACTCGTCCCAATTAGCAGGCAGTTAAGCAGAAGGAGCTCTCCTGACTTTGGGAAGGGTAAGCCTCTCACTTCACTCAGACCTTCATCTGAGGAGAAGAATGAAACCCACCCACCTTAGGGAGGTCATTTTGCCTTACTCTACCAATTTTAATGTTAATCTCACTCAGAAACAGCCTCCACAAAAGATCCAGAATAATGCTGGACCAAATATCTGAATATCTAATGGCCCAGTCAGATTGACATATAAAATTAACAGTCTCCATTACAGCTGCCAAACCAAATTTTGCAATAAAGTTCTAATTTTTCCCACCCTGAAATTCATTTCATGATATTTACAGAGTTGCTGTCTTTGCTGAGATTCCAAGAAAGGACTAAGGCTGCTTACATGGTAACTGTGAGGCTTTTCCCCTGCAAATCTGTTTCCAGTTTGCACTTGGAGAGGGCCGGTAGTCACAGCAGCATTTGAGGTCCTGGTAGAAGTCATACCTCTAGTTCAAGCAGAGTAAGTGAAGTGATTCAGACAAAGACTGTCTTTCTTTTGGTTTTATTATTTGAATCTCTAAATGAGTAAAGATTAACAAAAGCTGGGATTTATGTAAATTTTGTTTCAACTACACACATGAAACGGTTCCGTCTCTGAACACACAAATGACTATATACATGGCTTTGGACGACTTTGACATTGCCATTAAACAGCTTCCTACATTGTATGTACACTCAGTGAATGCTAGTCACGTGGTAACATACATCACCCCAGGGCTGCAGTTCTTTCTGAAGAGCTGACGCATACCTTCCCTGATATGACTGGTGATATTTAAAATTGAAGTGGGAGGAGACTGGAGACATCTTTCACTGAACACAAAAAGACAAAACCATAAAAGATCCATTTTATGCATATATTAAAAAGATAGACTTCTATATCTCACAACCAGAAAACAAATAAAAATGATAAAAAGTGCTCCACCGTCGGAAACCACCATGCTGCTCTCTCCCGAGACACAAAGCCCTTGCTCCAACCTGTCCCCAGTCTCTCTTTCCCCCTATTTACTGAGGTCTGTAAAGCTGGCTATATTAAAACAAACGCTCCTGGCAGTATAGGTGCCAGCGTTGCGTGCATCAAAACTATCTGTGCATTGCTAATGGGAAACCTCTGTGCCTCGTGTGGCTGCGAGGTTTCTTTTCCCTCTACACCCAGCCACCATCCCACCCACCTCCCTGATTGATACCAGTAAAAGCCATGAATTTTTAGAGATGAGGCCTTTTGTTCCAGAAAAAGCACTGAGGCATCACAGAGCTCCTCAACTGAAGAATAGTCTCTCTTTGTTTTTCTTTTACATCTGTGTGTCGAGTTTCCAGATGAGTTAGACTAACACCCTCATCAGGAGTTTTGGTACCCAAAGAAAGCATTTATAAAATACAGGCAGGCAGTATTGTGAGGTTGGACACCCTTTGCTGTAAATTGTCAAGTTTGAAAGAGCAATATTAATTTTATATTTAAATGTAGAAAGTTTTCATTTGTATCTTAAATGCCATCTCTATTGCCGACCATTATTTATTCTCAATTGAAATTCATCTTTCTATTTGTCACATCACTACTACCTGCATGTTTTGGTGTCAGTTCAACTTCTGGAACTAGAATCTGGACTCCATGGATTTATAACTGACTTTGTAAATTACTGGCAGGGTAACTGGGCAAATTGTATAAAGTTGGGATGATAGGACTGGGGATTTAGCTCAGTGGCACAAGCGCCTGCCTAGCAAGCGCAAGGTAGTGAGTTCAATCCAAGGCACCAAAAATAATAAATAAACAAATAAATGAAGTTAGGATGATAAAGATGGTGCATACATTATGTTACTGAAAGGACTGAATACATTAACATATTTGAAATGTGTGGAATTGACCCCCAAAGATTATCACAAATTTTAACTACTATTCCCTATTGCTGAAGTTTAATGTAGCTTTCCTGGACCACATTAAAGAAGA
>PVJX010008847.1:0-63493 GCA_004027295.1 Dolichotis patagonum
AAACACAACAAAACAGAACAGAATGGGACATAAGAAAGCATAAATTTCAAAGCTAGACAACCAGAGATCTTCACTATCTGTCATATTGTCTCTTGTTTTCTTCCAAATGGTTGTCCTTATCCTTGCATATAGAGAGCTCATACTAAATAACATAGCCAATCTTTTCACAAGATGTGTAGTTCACTGGCTCCCACTTGCTAGGCAGGGGGAGGAGAGGGGGGACACGGGATGGGGGACAGGACAACATGAGATGTCTGATTCTCAGTCCACATGCAGGCAGGATCACAGTCACCCTCCAGAGATGGGAAGAGTTCCTTGTTCTCCCGGCACCCCAAGTTAACCGCACAGTGCAGGTCCCGATGCGCCAGGGTCTCTCTCCTTCAGGCTGCCGAAAGTCAGCCACACTCTTAGCCACCCCCCAGAAAGGGGAGGAGTTCCTTGTTCTCCCAGCACCCCAAGTCAACTGCATGGTGCAGGTCCCGAGGTACCAGGGTATCTCCCCTGCAGGCCCCCCAAAGTCCGCCATACTCACCTGCTATTTCTTTCTGATGAATTGACCATTCCATTTCCAAAGTTCTGAAATGGCCAACAGACCACAGAAAGAATTCTCTTTAGACTCCTGTTTGAAACCAGCAGCTACAGTGATCTGCAGGCCTTGCTTTAGGGCCAGTGATATTTTTTCTGTAGCCCCACTCATCTACTTTGTAACTTCTGCTGTTACCAGTTCTGAGAATCCAGCTGGGTAGCTTTCAAATTGTTCTACTTCATTTGCCCCAGGATTTGACTTTGGCAAGCTGATATGTCTTACTTCCATGTCATCTCATTTTCTATTTTTTTAAAATTTTAATTCCAGGTTTGATGCTTGTAAATTGCTTATGGAAGATATCTTTTGCTACAATTGAGAACCCTTAAGAAATGACTACTTCTCAGGGATGTCTTCCAGGTGTGGCTGGCTTTTAAATTTTGAGTTTGTTACACAGTCCTACCTCTTCAATTTACCGGGCATGAGAAGTTGCTACTTATATGGCCTAGCCTCTATTCTTTGACATTGGCCTATGCTTTTGTTTATGACCTTTAGACAATCTCAGTCTTGGCATACCAGGAAAAACAATTAGAATAATGATGTCACCTTGGATAAAGTACTACAATTAACAATAATAGTAGCATCAAATAGAGCCTAGCAAATGACAAGTGGTGGTAACTTAATTTGCCACCTTTAACCATATAAACTAGATTTGTAGTTATATAACAATATCTAAACCTAACCAGAAAATTTTATTTAGTAAACATGTATTCAATATCACAATTTTATCCTCAAGGGTGGAAAATTTAAAAGAGGTTGGGGGAAAATTTGAGAAATAAGAGAAGAATAAAAGATTAGAAGCAAAGATGGAGGACAAAGGAAGATCACAGAAGCTTTGGGAAACTGGGGAAGAAAACAGGAAGAAAAGAGAGAAGGAAGAAAAAAACAAGAACAAAGCTACAAAACAAAAAAAACTAGAAATAATGTTCACACACATATAAAAGCAAAACAAGTAAGAAAAATAAAATGTCCAATTCAGGGAATCCTCTGCAGTCACTGGTACATACAATGGGCAGACAAATCCCAGATTCATATCAATTAATTCCAGCAAACCAGTCATAGAATTATGGTAGGATAGTGAGCAATCCCAACAAGCCTGCACATTTAGTTTCACTGAAGTTCAGGCTGGTTTCCAGCTGTGAGGCTACAACAAATCTGTTCAGCCTGCAACACTCTGTAATTTCTGCCAGCCTGAACTTGGCTCCTTGACCTTCTGCTTACTTGAAATAAACTCTGCTTCACCCTAACAGTGAAAGTCACTAAATGGAACAGTCGGAAGCTTGTCTGAGATCCAAGGTCACTTTACCCCTCACCAACGTGGATACCAGCCAATTGCCCTCTCCTGGGGGATATTTGAACCCAAATAACTCACCAGCCACCGCAACCCACTACATTCTCTGTTCCATTCCACTGGTAGATTTCTCCATGAAAGCCTCTAAGGTTGCCAGTAGTCATTGTGCCCCTGCAGGTTTGAGTTATCCTTCCCAAACAGTCACTCAGAGCTCAGGGAGAAAACATTGCTTGCCACCTCCTTCATCTGCATTGAGATGTCCTTCTTCACTCTTGCTGTGGGTTCCAATTCTCATTTCAGATCCTAGCTGGGTCCCCTGGACCCACTTCTCTCCTTTTATTCCTCATATTGTTGTATTCCAGCATCTGGACAGTGAATCTCAGATAGGCTGTTTCTCTGCTCTTCACAACTGTTCCATCTCCCCTAAAGTCTCATTTTGGTTTTCTACTTAATTTTTTTTCTTGAATGTGCTTTAACTGTCTCATTAGCATACTTGGAGAGGCAATACAAAACAAAATCCTATAAAACTAAGGATTAAATTTGCTCTATAGATGCCGTTAAATACATTGTTATATTACCAAGTGATCTCTTTAAGAACACTTCTGGGACAAACTTCCTGTAGATCTTAGTGCCAGAAAGAACTGCTCCCCCCTAAGCACTTGTGGTTTTTGTTGTTTTATGGGCACAGTGAATCAGAGAACGTGAAATGTCCTTGTCTTTGTATTGACTTTCGGAAAGCATATAATCTTCTAGACTCACAGAATCACATTAGTTTATTCTATACATTTTTGTTATAAAAGGGAAACATCGTAATTGAAGAAAAGATTAAAATTCTAATAAAAATGATAAAAAAATTACTTGCACTCTCACTACTATAGGATAATAACTGAAGTTTCTGTTGTATTTCTTAATGCTTTATTTTCATGCCTATGTCTTTTTACTTGTTCTACGAAAATAAAAACATAACACTTTGTAACTTGCTCTCTTTACTGCTAGTATAATAGGAATACTCTTTACTGATTACTAATTGTACTCTGCAACACTTTCTATGACTATGAAGAATAAGCATTCTGTAAATGTTCTAATATCTCTTTACCCATCCCCTTATAATAGAATATTTATACCCTTTTCATGTTTATGCTTAAATATGGCCTGATTACTATCTTCATAATCATATCATTATAATGTTTTATTATTTTCTTAAGAATAAATTTCTACATTATTATACAAAATTCTTAAGAATAAATTTCTACATTATATCAAAATTTGTGGAGTTTTTTTGTCTTTTTGAGACAGGGTTTCACTATGTAGTTCAGGCTGGCATTGAACTTGCAGTAATCCTTCTACCTCAGCTTCTCAAGTGCTGGGATTATGTGTCACCATGCCTGGCTCTACATCAAAATTTGTATAAAACTATAAGATTTCAAAGCAAGAAATTACTCTTCAAAAAGACTACACAAGTTTTTAGTGTGACAAGCAGTTTTATTAAATGTCACCTCATTAGTATGGAGGAATTTGTTTATGTTATCTGACAATTCATGTTGGGCATGTGCACATAAAGAAACACATGTATGCACACATACCTACATGCATAAGTACACAGACCACCAGTGCTACTGCTGGGCTTACTTTAACAGGTATAAATGTGGTAGCCACCAGTTTATCACATCTTCTTTCAGCCTGGCCAATCCCAGACTGAGAGATGGGCTGCTGTGCTTCTATCTCTGCTACATGGTTCTATACAAAGCTACTTCAGCTATGGGTGGATATTTGATCTAACATAGGTCACTTCACTTTTTCTTTTTATAAAGATTGAGTGATACAGATAAAGTACAGGTAAAGTTCTTATGAAATTCATGATAAATATCCATGTTAGCATTATATTTATTTTAATCTTATGCAGTAATGTTATTTTAATAATATGCAGTAATGTTATTTTAATAATATGCAGTAGATAACATAAGGATCTTGATTTTAGAGATGAGAAAAGTGATGCCAGGGTTGACGCAAAGTGATTTGGTTACAAAGCCTATATCATTGTCATGGTAAGGTAGCTACTACATCTCAGGAAACCACACAAATTATGTCAAAACAGCCCTAAGAAGCTATATATATAAACCACTGGCACGGAAAATGCAGATGGAGATTGCCAACCCAAAACTTATTGTGACCAGAAATATAAACAACCTGACCTCAGGAGGCTGCTAAATGAACTCAGCAGATGGCTACCTAAGGACATACACCTGGGAAAGGGAACTATCCTGCATTGCTCACAAACAATAACTTTATTCTACTTGTGGCTACAGAGAGTTGAGGTGTGATGGCTTAACATATTTAGCTTCACTAACCCTGTAAAGAGTGTGATTTAGACCCCACTTTTGGGATTTTTTTTTAAAAATCACATCAGGAGATCTATTCAAGGCCTCACCTAGAAAGCAAGTACCAGGAAGATCACCAGAGAAACATCAGTTTGCCAAGTGACAAGAAATAGTTTACCCTGCACAATTACAAGTGATGATAATATCAGATTTAAAATATACTTATTGAATTGACAGCAAATAAGATATCAGACTGTTGTCTAAACTTGTATAAATTGTACTACAACTTTCTTTTTAATTATTGAGGATTTTCAAGGTAATTGTATTATAAGTAGTCAATTTGACATTACAGAATTGAAATTATAAAATAAAATAAAGTGGATTGTGATGATGATTTATCTAGTAATGATTACATGTCTTACTTTAGATCCACACTTCCTTGATAAAAAAAATACTAACACAATACAATAAGTATCAAAATACTATATCTTAAAGCCAATTCACTCTTCCTATGAGTGAGCAGTGGCAATGTGGGGTCAAAAAGACAAACAAGAAGACAATTCACCCTTCCTGTGAGCCAGCAGCAACCATACAGGGCTGGGAAAAGAAACAAGAAGTCAATTTGCCCTTCCTGTGGGCCAGCTGGATCATGGGCTGGGGGACAGGAAAAGTCCCTCCCATCCTTCCCTCGCAAGCAATCAGCTAGTTCAGAGGATTACAGGCTGAGTTGATAGCAACCAAGGTACAAAAACAATTTAATGTTTTTATTGTCTGATTGACTTTGCAGGCCTAAAGCTGGTAGTCTGAGCATATATTTAGGGAATAACAATGCAATATAGCACCTATGAGGGATTTCCTTCTGTCTTGTTTTTGAAATCCAATATTGTTCTCTCTGTTTTGTTTAATTCTATCCTATTGTCTTGTTTTATTCAATGTTCTGCTTTGATTGGTTTTATTCTGTTCTGTCTTGTTTGATTTTATTATGTCTGATGGTATGTGCAGCAATTTTGAAGATAACAAGAGGTATGATAGTAACCACTGTTGACTTCCTATATCCTGTTTGGAGTCCTGTATCACTTTCACTGTTTTCTTTTGATTGATTTTATTCTATTTTGTTTTGTTTGGTTTTATTCTCTTTAAAATAGAAAATAAATAAACTATATTTCTAATTTTATCAGCCTTCCCTAATTTCAGAATCGCTGCTTCCCTTCGAACTTCTCCATAGCTCTGGTGGGTCTACAGCCATACCAACTTGAACCTGTCCAATTTCATGGAAGTTGTGGGGGTCCCCAGTGGTCTTACTGCTCTGCAATATCAGCCCTTTATTGTTTCCCAGGTTGCTGTAGCCATTCCATTAGGATCAGCTTTTCTGCTGATGTCTACTGCTGTACTACTCTGGCAGAATATATCACCTTCATATGCCTGTGTCCCCACTTTGACCCACAGATCTGTGCAGAGGCATCAGCAGTGCTTTGGCACCCTTAAGGCACCTAGAGAGAATACAATTTCCTCTTCATAGAGGAACTAGAGCACTTTCCTCAACCCCCAGCCCTGATCCCAACCCATCACTGGTTCTCAGAAAGCACTAAGACAAAGGCTTTTTGAATTCATTATTTTTCACATTGTAACAACCTGCCTTTAAATAAGGTACAGAATAGCATCCAAACTCTTCTCTTTATATAAGCAATAGAATAACATCCAAACTCTTCTGTTCCCACTTGGCCCATCATCATGGAGCTGATTTTGTTCACCCATTTGTCTGTCTGTCTAATGTAGTCTTTGTAGGCTTCATAGTCACTCATGCACATAAAAGCTTTCCCCCTCTAAACATCCCAGAGATGTCTGAATACATGGATAAATATCAATTATGTTAAGATTTGAATTTTTCCCATTATATCTATTATCATTATTGTCATTATCCAATCATCATCACTATCATTATTATCTTGATGATAATGATGATAAACTGAAGCCTATTAATGACATTTACTACACATCAGATCACACTGGAGAAAATTAGATTCATTTGCTTCTTCTATCCCATTTTTCTAATACAAAACATTTTAAAAGAACTCTATTCTTTAATATGCCTGTAGAGCATTTATCTTTGTTAAAATTAGCTTGATATATTATGTATGAAAGAAGAAATATATGTAATAAACTCATTCTGAATTTTTCTTCTTTCACATGCACATAATCCATGTTGTATATTACAACAATAAGAACAAAGAGAAGTTTCCAAATGGCCTATCTGTAAGAACTCTCTGGGTTCTAATCACACTTCAAAAGAGGTGCAAAACCACTTTAGACTTTGGGTTCCCCATTAATAAGATAATGCTAATACAGGTAATTCTGAGAAATAATTCATGGCTGTTCAACTCCAAAAACAAAAGAAATGCTTAACAAATAATTATTTTCCTTTCTGATTTTTCATTACTTTAAACATACAAATATCATGTTAAATATGTTTTAGAAAGCTGCTATCAAAGATGTGTGTGTGATTGAAAGATGAATACATATACTGAGACAGATGTGAATAAATTTGTAAAGACTAAGTTTAAAACATTTTGTTAGCAGTATGCTTGTGTTAAAAGAAACTATGGGTCATGGAAGTGAGCAGAATTATTTTACTTCAATGTCTGGATATCTCTGTAAAATGGGGGCATATATTTGCTTATGGTTTTTAGAGGATTCAGTCAGTAGTCAGGTGTCTATAAGGCAGAAACAATGTAGTAATGTTCCTATTACTGTGGCCAAGCAGTGGAGAAAGAAAGAGCCTGGGAGAGAGATACATCCTTCCAGGTCATGTCCCTAGTGATCTACTTTTTAAGTCTATCCTGACCATGCCTACAGCCTAACAGCATACACAGCTACTAGGATTAATCTAAATAGGTCCACCTTCTAACAGCACATTCAGCTATTAGGATCAACCCCTGAATATTATAGTGCATGCATGATATGATCACTTACAAAAGTCCCACCTCTGAATATACAATTCTTCTGTGGGACATTCTAGATCTAAATTTTAACATTCTACCACTGGCCCCTAAAAGTCTCCTGTCAATATTTTTTGGCAAAATATGTTTAGTTTATCTCTAATAGGCACCACATTCTTAACAGTCTCAGCATTGCTGAAAAGCCCAAATGCAGTTTCCTCAAACACTTAAGGCAAAATATTAGCTGTGAGCCCTGTGAAAATTAAAAAGGAAACTACACATTACCAACATACAATGACACATGGTAAACATTTCCATTCCTAAAAGGAGAAATGGGAGATACAAAGAATTAGATAAAAGACCAAAACTCAGAGGAATAAACATTAAATTATGTATTTTCATATTCCATACTTGGGGCAAGTTGTGTTGAGATGTGAATTCCAAATAGCTTGGGTGACCCTGTCTCTGTCGCACTGCCAGTTGCAGCCCTCATGGCCTCTCTCTTGGGGTGATGCACTCATTGCTTGAAGCCTTCCCAAAAGATGTTCCATGTTCCTGGCTTCACTAACTTCCTGAGGTCTCCACTGCATGTTTGGCTTAACTTCCCAGATTCACTCATTGCTCTCTCAGGGGCACAGTGCCTGACCTCCTGAGTCTTCTGAAATCTCATGGAAGCCTCTCTAACCTGCCAACTGTTGCATATTGTATGGCTGTAAAACCAGCACCATGTTGGTGATGCCAAGGTCTGCCACTATCTTGAACCGTCCCTAGGCTCCTTTGGACCATGGATGCAGAGTCCTCTGAGGGTGTGACTGTCTAAACACCATGAAATAAATTCTCAGAGAACAATGCCCTAGGCAATCCTCCTTCAGGCTGGGGCTTGGGGGCTCTTTTCTCATATGAAAGGCTTACAATTTTGCACGGTTGAGCCTAACAAGGGGTGTATATTGTGTTATGGTTTTTACTTATGTCTTCCAAAATCTTCGTGCATTCAGAAAAATAGCTCCCTCTCTGGATCCATCTTTTTTCTCTGCTTTCTAACTACCATGGCATAAGCATATTTCCTCCTTTGTGTCCCTCTGTCAGGCTGTTTCTGCCTTGGAGCCAGCCAACTATGAACTGAATCCTCTAAAAACATGAGCCAAAATAAGCCTCTCCACTTTTAAACTGTGGGTATTAGGCATTTCCCCAGTGACAAAAAAGTGACAAATACAGATTTTAGTACTAGGAAAGTGGAGCTGATGCTGTGACTATACCTAACTACGTGTTTTAAATGCCTTAGAACTGGTTCATGGGAGAAGTTTGGAAAGGTTCAGAGACACCAGCTAGAGAAGCTATGGAATGCTGTATGGAGGTCAAGAAAATATTAATGGGAGATTCTATTCATAGCTCAGAAGACCAAATCATAAGACCAGAAGACAGCAATGAATAAGCTCAAGAAGTGTCATTTGGGAACTAAGATTCCACTAACATTTTGACTAAAGATAATGTGTGCTATACTATGGCAGAAAGTTTGTCTTTATTTTGCAAGTGCCCTGAGCATTTGTGAGAAATAAGGATTAAGAGCAATGGATTAAATAATCTGTTGCAGAAATTTTCAAAACAGCCCAACATGCAGGCTGTGACATGGGCTGCTTTTAACTAAGTTTATAGTGAGGATCAAGGCTAAAAAGAGAATTTGAAAAGTTAACAGTCTCATCAGAAAGGAAAAGTCTACAAAGTTAAAACCATGACAACATGGATCCTGAGAAGACTAGATCAAAAAAAAAAAAAAAAGATAAATGCTGTATCTTAGAACAATAGGAAGGACACCTAAGTGCATTTAAGGAATGGACAAGACTCTATACCTTGCAGCTTCAAAGGTGCAAAACAATAATGTTTTCATTTGAGAAAGGAACCCTGGCTTCTTTCTTAAGAAGGGAATCCTAGGGAATTGATTCTCTGGGATTATTTTCACAGTGATTAATCATTCAGAGGCCTCTGAAGCCATGGCCCAAAGAGGATCTGACTGCTGCTTGAGCTGGCAGCCAAATTTAGCATCATCCATGTGGTGCTAGTTTTACAGGCATATAGAATGCAATACTGGTGGTATCAGTGACTCTTCCACCCAAAGTGTATCTCTTCTCTCCAGCTTTTCTCTTTACTTTCTGTTTTTTGACTGCCACAACATGAGCAATTTTCTACCAGCACCTTTTACCATGTCCTTCCTGCTTTGGAGTTAGCCAATTATGGACAGGTGACTACAAAATCTAGGACCTTAAATAAATCTCTCCTCCCTTAAATTGCAAATGTCAAATATTTTGTCCCAGAGATGAGAAAGTGATGGATACACCATCTTTATTAATTTTCCTTTTACCCAACCACAGTCATTACAAACTTCTACCTAAGAAGCTGTAACAAAAGCTACCAAAATAACAGAAATGTGAGAGATGCAGATGATAAGCAGTCACTACCTCATTTGGCTTGTTTCACCTCCGCTCCATCCTACCCCAGCTCCTCACCACCATTTCCACTGATCCCTTTACATCACGGACAAGATTCTTCTGATAACTTTAATTACCAAAATGAAGTACTTTAGGTATTATTTGAAAGGTATTGGGAAATTTAAGATGCACAAGACATCTTATCATTTTGTTGTAAATAATCTATATGCTAAAAAGAATGTATTAAGAACTATTGACAATAAAAACATAAATAAGATTTTGATTTTATCCTCAAAGAATTAGTATTTTAGATACATATTGGGACTCAATCTATAATATGCTCCTTATGTGTTTGGTTATTGATTGCTGCATTACAAATCATCCCAAATCTTAGAAATCTAAAGCAACAAATATTTCATAGTTGCAGCAGCTCACAAATTTGGAAGCAATTCAGTTGGATGGTTCTGCCTCATGGCACTTCGTGATATTGAACAGACTAGGGCAGCCTGATCTGATTCCTTTATGGCTCACCCACATGACTGGTTGCAAGGGACTCAACTTATATCTGATGGAACATTCTCACAGCATGCCAGGCATCTAACAAAAGGAAAGTAGATGCTGCAATGTTTTTTATGGCCTGCTCCCAGAAGTCACACATCAACATGTGAAAAGTATCATCTTAGTTTCATAGGTCAACCTGTTGCAGAATTTAAGAGACTGGAAAGATTGATGGGTGAAACAGGAAGATTTATTTAGGTGTGCACTGGCTCAGTGAATTTGTATCCAAAGATTGAACCCCAAACAAAGAAAAGTGTTTAGTTTATACTATGGTCAAAGGGGTCAGTCTACCTAGTCTCACCTACCCAGTAGGTGGGTAAGTGGGTTGGCAGAAGCAGGACAAAGGCAGTAAATTAAGTAGTGAGATTTTTTGTAACTTAGTATATGTTGGTGGAAAAAAACTACCTTATAGAAATAAGACATTGTCTTAGTTACTTTTTACTCATTGCTGAAACAAAATACCTGATACCCAAAACTAGGGAAGGAAAGGTTTATTTCTTACAATTCTTAGAGGTTTTAGTCCATACTTAGTCTGGTTCCAAGGCAGCAATGGCATGGCAGGGCAGCCATTCATGGCTGCTGCAAACAGCAAAGCATGAACCAGCAAGACAGAGAGACACACCTTCTTCCTGCCATTACATCATATCCCTGGCTCCACCCTTAAGTGGGCATAGCACTCACACCACCAATCCAAGCACTAGACAATGAACCGATCACAAATGCTAAATTTGGTTAATCTCATAATTCATGAGGCTTGGGAGCCACTGACACAAACCATGACAGAAATCATCATAAAACCTTACTTACCGGAACAAAGTCTCCAACTTTATTTGTAATAGACCAAGGAACAGCAGCCATAGAGAAGGAGAAAGCCTGAGAGGGAAACTACTTAAAGTTAGGATGCTTGTTTTCCTTTTAAATTTTGCTTCAGTTCATTTTAATGTGAAAAGAAACTGCATAAGGGTATGATCACTAGGGAGAAATGATCATTTTGGACACTGGATGCCTCCATGTATCATAGAATTCCCCTGGGCTCACTCATCTCTGAGTCAAATTCACTCAATACTTCAAACCTTACCAGCATTTTCCCCAATCATTGACTAAACATTCCAAGGTTGTAAAAATGTCATTTCTTCTCCATATTCTGGGAGATCTCAAGAGTATGCCATTGCTACCAGTCACCATTCTCTTTTCCATTATTGAAAAATTGGAATTATCAAGCCCAAACCAAGCAATGTTCATTTCCAAATCATGGTTCTCCTGTCTATTCAGATTCTTTCCATAACCCTATACTCACTAAGTCTATTCACTGGATCAAAATTATCACTTTTATGTCCTAAGTTTGCATTCTTTTCAAGAAGTTTCCTCAGTCCTGGTGCAAATAAGCTTGTCTCACCTGTTCACAACACAGATCCAGATGTGTCTACATTACCTTTCTTCCCTTCTGCTGCCCCATATGATCTGCTATATTTACAAGAATGAGATACAAAGTTAAAAATGTCATGCAGTAGTGGAGTGTTTTGATATTTTTGCTGAGTCTCAACCCTAGATTGTATTTTTTACTAGGTAAATTTCCATTACTGCTACTCCTGCAATGAGGTCAAAAGTTGTCCACAGTCCTAATCATCAGTCACTGAAGCACTAACCTGTAGTAATATACCCACCAGCAACACAATAGCAAATGAGTAGACAGATCAGTGGGCACTTTAGTTTAATGACTACAGAAATGCTGCCTAAATCTAACACAGAATCTTGTTCCATACATTCTAATTAGTACAGTTAGAAATAAAGGAGATGAATGAATGAATCACTCTCTTCCCTGCATTCACCTGTAAACACCATCTTAGCTCCCATTTTCTTAAAAGAGATACAACATAAAATAACAAAACCCTAAGAGATCACCATGTCCTAGACAGCAGAGCACTGGAATCAGTGAGATTCAGCAGGAGTCTCCAAAAAGTCAACAGTCTCTGGCATTTAAATTCTAAAAGCCTGAGTTATTATGGTCCTTTTTTGCTCTTTTCTCTTTCCCTTGTTCCTGCTGCTACCTTTTCAGTGATCTTCAATAAACATAGCTACTTATTATTTACTATGGAGTGTAAATTTGTCAATTCTTTCCTTGCTGTGCACAAGAATCTGGACCATTTTTGGCCTATTCAACTGTTACAAAAGCAAAGAGGAAAAGGAAAATTTTAAGGTTATCATAATAAACTTGCCTTTATTTTTAGTCTCTTCCAAATATTATGGGAAAAAAACTTCATATTTAGTCATCTAGTTAGCTATTTTTCAATAAAGCCTGAATATAAGCAGAGAGCTGGAGTGAGCACAATGAAAGGTTACATTGTCACTTGAGCCATCACCAGAAAGAGTTTCATGTACATCGTTACATCACTGATTAAAATCTCCTTGCCTCAAGTCAAAGTTTCTGTAACCATGGAAGCTAGAAAATAGCGAGAATAGAAGTAAAATGTCTTAAGATATTCACTGATAAAAAAAAAGATTAAATGCTATTGTAGAATCCAAGGAAGACAACTGTAAATGAAGCAGGTTTCTGATTCTTAAAGTTCTAGACTCTTGAAATGCTCAATAATGGGAGTAAAGATGTGAAATCATGTATTCAGAACTGGAATTTGAGAAGATTCAGCATTATCATGACAGAAGTTTGGCTTTGCTTTGCAACACATTCTTCATAATGATAATAGAGTTTAATTATGTCATATCACAAATGAATTAATAACACTGGCATTAATGCATATATTAATTTGCTCAATTCGGTCACCTCACAACATATACATATTTCAAACTTTTGAGGCACAATTATATGATTAGTAAAGATACACTTCCAAAATAACAAGACACATTATAAGATGCATTATAGCAAAAAGTAGCTTCCACCTATGCTCCTGTTGCCTGTCATGTAAACACTTTACTGAATTCAATCACCCTTGACACTCAGGGTCCAACTGATTTTCTTCTGATAATGCAGTGGGCCAATTTGACTATTATCAGCTTATATTTCCCTTAATTCTGGCTTCAGGGACTTTGGTTGGGGTGAAGCAACCCAATCAAAAATGTTTTTTTAACTCTGTTTACTCCACTTAAACTCCTTTCCCTCACCCCTAGGATGTGTCTGTTATGATAAATAATTCCTTTCAAGTAAATCTGTTTAAAATGACCTGACTGACTATGTAATGACCTGTCACCTGTCTTGTACTTCCTGTTTACAAACTATTTAAATGTACCCCAAAACAGGTTCTGGGTTGACTAGAGTAGGGCTTCCACTCCTGGTGACGGTTTAGTTTCACCATAGGATCATCTGGGTCAGATGATCTGGATCTTGTTGGCTGATCCACTTGTCTTGGGCTGCCAGTTGCAGCTAACTGTGATGGCTCCAAGGCAAAGTTCTGGCAACTTTAACAGCAGTGGGAGTGGACATGTTTACAGTATGGGGACTCTGACATATGGGTCTCATGGTGGTTAGATTCCATTTCTTGACCCAAACAAAGACTCTGGGCTTGAAGCATTGTATTGGGTCAGTCAGACTTATAGGTATTCTCCCTTGTACTCAGTCATGGATAACTTGGATGGCTATTCCCAAAGCCTGCCTTTGCCTTCTTAGGTTCAATTTCCCTAGTGCACAGAGATCATCCTTGATTTGACCTATGATTTGTGGTGGCCAGCCAAACAAGATCTCATAAGAAGAATGTCCAGTCTATTTGATGGTGGTGTACCTGACTGAGGCAGGACCTGATTCCATCTTAAGTGGTTTTCTAAGCAATATACTTTCAACAACTGTTTGAGTGTCCAGTTCATATGCTCCACTTTTTCTGAATTCTGTAGTTGGTAGGTTGCATGCAGTTTCCATTTTAACATCCATGTGAGTCTTTGAACTATCTCAGCTCTGACTGCCAGTCCATTGTTTGACCCCAAGGTCAGGGGTGGTCAAAATCTTAGGATGATGTCTCTTAACAGCACCTTTATCACTTCTTGTGCATTTTTTGCCCAGGTGGGGAAAGCCTCAAACCATCCTGTATAGGTGCCAACAAGAACTAATATATACCAATAGCCTCCTATTCAGAAGCAGTTCAGTGAAGACCATCATCAAGTTATCTAAAAGGGGAAGCACCCTTCTTCTGAATACCCAGGGCCTAGGTGGGCCCTATCTTCGGGTTGATTTGGGCACAGATTTGGTGTTGCTCACAAACAGCTCCAGTGATAGAAGATGATGTAGAAATGTCAGCTTAGTAAGGTCTCTAGTGTTTTCCCCTAAGACCCTTAATAGAATTGTTTTACAAACCTGAAAGCCACCATTTCAGGGATGGCCAAGCTCCCATCAGAGAATTTCCACCATCCTCCCTTGATGTAAGAGTAATTTTTGGTCTCCAGAAGAGAGGGCTCCAGAATGAGGGGCATGGTGATGCCCTCCTCCTTTGGGTTGTAGGGCTGTCATAGAAGCCCATTTTGCTTCCCTTTCTGCTTTTTGGGTTCTTCTGGCTTCCAATATTTCAATCCATTGGTGTCCCCTACAGTATGAAACAGCCACTTTTTTGGAGCCTCTACAGCATCCAGGAGCTGTAAAATTTCTTTTTCGTGCTATTCTTTTCCCCCAGTATTTAGGAGTCATCTCTGTATATGCAGGGCTCCACAAACCTTATATATGCAAAGGCATATTTTCAATTAGTATATATTTTAGCCTTTTTGTCTTTTGGTAGCAAAGAGCCCTTACCAAGTCAATTAGCTCTGCCTTCTATGCTGAGGCTCCGGTAGAAAGATGCTAAACCTCCATCACAGAGTCCAGTGTCAATACTGCATATCTTACCCACTGCATTCCTTATAGGAAAAAAAACTAGTTTCATTTATGAAATATTCAATATCTGGGTCTCTGAGGTCACAATCTGTGAGATCTCCCTGGCCTGAGAATACTTTGTCCACAGTTTCCAGTGATGAAGAAGGAGCAAAGGAACTGGGTTGAGTGTTTACTGTTTCTAGAGTTATACAAAGATTTTCACATAGGAGCACTTGATACTGAGTCATCATTGAATTTGACAATCAGTGGTGCCCTCTCTGACTCATTAAGGTTATTAAGTGTGGTACTCAAATTGTCATTATTGAGTGTAGTACACAAATGGTCAATCATTGTCAACCAAGTTCAGCTTGGCAGTATCATATTTCAGCAGAGCAGTGGCATCAAGTGCCCTGAAGCATGGAGCTTGTACAAGGGCCATGGAGTCAAATTGTTTGACAAGTATACCACTGGGCAACACCAAGAGTCCATGACCTGTATTAAGACACCTATGGTCATTTGCTTCCATTCATGGATATATAGGAAGGGAAGCATGTTTTTTTTTTCTGGAAGTCCTAATGCCAGGGCCTGAATTAGGTCCTTTTTGATATGTTTAAATACTCTTTCTAGTAGTCAGCTTCCCATAGAAGGAGCTCCTTTTCCCCTCTTTGGTGGCTTTAGAGAGAGGCTTAGCCATAAGTGAGAAATTTGAGATCCAAATGTGACAGAACTCTGCTGCCCATAAAAGCTCTCTTATCCAGCATCAGGTTTCAATTGGGAGATCATAAACAGCCTGTTTTTGTTCAGCGCCCAGTTGGTGTTCTTCTTCCCTGTGTCACTATGAAACCTAAATATTTGACCTCTTGTAGACCAATTAGTGCCCTATGTCCGGTCTTCCAAAGTAGATGAAAGAGGTCTCTTGTTCCTCGATAGCAGTCCTCACATGTTGAAGCTACAAAAAGGTCATCCACATTTTGTGACAAGATGCAATTGTCTTCTGATGTGATGAAAGCTTTGAGGTCAGTAGCCAACACCTCTACCAAGACTGTAGGAGAGTTTCTGAATCCTTGGGGAAGCCAAGCTCAGGTGATCTGTTCCTTCATGCCTCCCATTGAAATGTGAAGATAGGTTGACTGACAGATGTGAGGCAATGTTGGGGACCAAGAATTATAAATTGAGTCCTAGAGGACATGCAGAGCTTGTTCTCATCCTTCCTTTGAGTCACATTGGAACTCCAAAACTCCCTGCTCTTTTCTGGTCACAGCTGGAAGCCCTAGGACTGGTGACAATAGAGCAAGATAAGACTTGATAGAGATGATAAGGTATTTGAGCAAACTAGTTTCATTATTGGCCCACTCTCTCATCCTTGTCCTTGCCCTTGACTCATTTGTAATGAATAAATACCAAGTTTCTGGGTACCTCATGGGCTTTTGTTCCCCACATACAACTGGTCATCCCAGATCCCTGCCTGTGTTGTTTCTTGTTCTTCCTTCCCATTGAGCACCATAGCACTTGGCAGGAAATTGGGGACTCACTTCAGGTGGCCCATATAACTGGCACCATGAAAAGGGTCTCCAATAAGGCAGAGACAGAAAAAAGAATCTTTCAAGTCCAAGAGAGTAAACTAGATATCACATGCTGGAATGAGTCCCATTAATGTGTACAGATTTGTTATCATTGGGTGAATCATCTCAGTGGCCAGATTCACAGTGTGCATACCCTGTACTGGTCTATATTTATTGGTTCCTGGTTTGCATACCAGCAAAATTGAGGTGTTCCAGAATAACTAGCATTAGCCAAGATTCTGTATTCTAGGAGCCATTTCAAATGCCTTTGAATGCCTTGTATGGCTTACCAGGATAGAGGATATGGGCAGACTCAAACCAGAATTACCCCTGGTTTCAGTTTCATTATCACCAGTGTTTGATTTACAGCTAGCTGAGTTCTTTGGCCCACACACCAAGAACTTTATGCATCATCCCCTGTAGCTCATCTATTACTGGCTTTGGTGACTTTTCTGCATACAGTCATCATACTTCTGCTTGGGGGAGGGTATGAGTCAACACCATGACCTAGATAAGCCAGACAAAAAGCATTATTTCCTTGTGTCCCTGTTTTAATTACTTTTCTGTCATTACTGGAACAAACAACTCCCAAAGTTAAAGAGGAAGAGATTTATTTCACTCACAGTTTATAGAGGTTTCAGTCCGTACTCAGCTTGCTCCAAGGCAAGAGTGGCATGGCAGAGGGGCAACAGTTCATGATGACAGAAGACACAAAAGTAACAAAAGCAAAAAGGGGAGGATCAAGCCTCTTTTCCATTCCTTATATTTTATGCAAGCTATTGACCCTAGAAAGGTGTAACATTTATACTTCCAATCCCTGCACTAAACAATGAACAAATCACAAGTTCTAGATTTAGAATCCTCCAAAAAGCCTCCCCACCTATGACCACATGAGGCTTTGGGGGGATATCTAGATGTAAGCCATAACAGTTTCAAAGGTAATTTTGGACTGTAGTTTTTAGAGCAGGTCCCTGCCTAAACAGGGGAACTGGATGGTTTGAAACAAACAGGAATCCACATTGGACTTCTTATCCCATGACATACCCTTTAGGCTGGCAAAATGGCCTCTTTTCTGGGATCCTAATGGCTTCTATAATAGTCACATTTTTTGGATAGCAGCCCAGTGAACTTTTTAATACAGAATGTTCAGCTCCACTATTCTACCATAAAGTCTATCAATTGGTCTTCTGCTTTCATTGTGATCATGGGCTTCTGGAAGCCTAAGGAGATGGAATTCAGTCTTGCCTAATCTTCTTAACCTTCAATTCCTACCCATCAGATGAAGTTGGTGTCTGGTTCACCCTTAGAGTAGTATCCTTTATCAGGCTATTTCCTGGTTTTATAATTCTTGTTATTTCCTCTATCATTTTCTGGGAATTCATTTTTCCAATGATCCTTCTTTTTGAGTTGCATACATTGGAGCAAATATTGTCTTAGATGATTCTTGAGTCCTTGCTCAGTTTGGTGGCTTCCTCAACCACATCTGCAGCCCCTCCCCTTGAGACTTCCATTCTCTCACCCATGAACACTGCCACCAACATATTTGCTTTCTTTTTGAGCCTCTGATTGACTTCCCATTTGGCTTCTGGGTCACAGTTAATGTACACTTTGGTGGCCACCTCTAAAAGCTGGATTGCATTCATGCTAGCAAAATCCTTCAGCTTCTCTAATTTGCCAGATATCTCTGTGACCCTGTCCTATGAAGACTGTGTTTACCATGTGCTGATTCTTAACAGTCTTGGAATTAAATGGGATGTAGAACTGGAACATTTTACAGAGCTCTCATAAAACTGTCTAGGACTTTCACCAGCTCTCTGTGATATTTCTAAGATTTTTCTCAGATTTATTATTTTCTGTCTGCCCTCTTTTAGATCTTGTAGGAGAGTCTCTCTGTACCTCTGCAAATGTTGTAACTGAGCCACATCATTAGTGTCTCAATGGGAGGTCTGCCTCAGGGAAATAGTCCTGAACATACATTTGAACATTCATCATGCCTACTAGTACATTGTTTTCCAATCAGTAGAGGGCTGCTTTGTTCACTCTCTGCCACTCCTTAGTGTTAAATAGTGTCAGGAGAAACTGTCTATAATTTGGCCAGGTTGGGTTGTGTGTCTGGAAGATGTATTGTATCAAATCTGAGCCTGGCTCCTCTTCATGTAGAAGAACCTGCGGTCTCTCTGCGTAGGTCCTGGCGTCTCTGTGTAGGAGCCAATATAGTGTTTCCAGTTAAGGAGATCAGTACCTAAAAAGGGCTGGTAGATAAAGCTTCATTGTCCTCCTTGAATGTGGCCATCCATATCGTAATAAATTTGTCTCCTAGTTTCCCAAAGGAGAATCTTTAAAGTCTTTGCACAGCCCAGTCAGAAGCAGCTTGTTTGGTTGTTTGGGCCTCCCTTTATCCCCTCCTGGGGCAACGATTCTGACTTTTCCCTCATGTGAAAGTCTGATTCTGCTTCCCTATGGGCTGGCCTTGGCAAAGGGAGGTAGATTGGGGCATAAGGTAGGTGAGTATGGAGGAGAGGTCTGCTGCCTGCTCTGATGACCCTGGTAGAACCAGTTTTTCTGGTTCCTTTTGTTTCCTTTCCTTTATCCCTGTGGCTCTCAGCAAGGCTGACTCATTTATCTCTTTTGTTTTAAACTCAGCTCAGGCCACAAGTATTTTGCAAAATGCTGACAGACAGGGCTGTATCTATGCAGGTTGTGTCTGGACTGTGCTCAGCCATGAGATAATGTGAAAAAATTGGTCTGGATGCCCCAGCTGTCCTTCATCCCTTGGTCATCACTCAATGTACACACCCAATTGCTCCCCTTACTTATTGCCCCTTCAGCAGGCCATCCAAAATCAAAGAAGAACCAATCAACTTTACAAACAGTTCTCAGCCTCTGAGGGGTCAGTATTACTCCATAGTCTCCTGTGTAGCCTCTTAAAATTCTGTAGCATACATTCTAGTGGCATGAGTTTTGACGCTTTTCCCCTCATACCCTCCGTGTTTTGGTGGGAATTACTCTCTCAATCACTTTCACTTTGGCCCAATTAGACCATCTCCCTAAGAGAAGTTTTGGGTGCTGCTTAGCAATCAGAAGTTTTTTCTAAACCCAGTTGGACCCCACAACTTATGTACCATTTGACATGTGCCTTCATAGCCTTATGCACACTGCCACTAGTCCCTGTCAGTCCTACAATTGCTCATGGTGTACAGCCCACACTAATAAACCTGTTGCCACACATATTTCACTCCACTCATTCACACACAGTCATATGTCTCACCATTTTCAGTACCTTTTACTAAGTTGGGTGTACGTTTCACCCAAACTTGCTTGGGTGGGATTACCTGGTATATCTATCTCAAGTCATTCTCACATTTCTGACTTGGAGTTTTTGTCGGACTTAATCTAGGTAGTACTATTTAATATACCCTGGTAGGTGACCAAGAACCCCTTCTATCCTTATGCAATGGGTCATGTCTCAAGCTCCAAAACCATACTGAGGTACTATAGTGTGCTGTTCCAGAACCATCCTGCAGTACCTCAGGTTCCATTGCACTGGTAAGGCAGGATGCCCAGCTGCAACAGCTGATTCTCTCTCTGAGTTTAAGTCTCACCTGGTGGAACCAGGATTTTAGGGTCCTCAACTCAGGTTCCCCAGGCCTGCAGGCAAAGGAGACAGCAGGAATACCATCTCTGGTCCCTTTGTGGTCACCAGGAAATGTTACCGAATTTAAGAGATCAGACAGACCAACACATGGAACAGGATTTCTTTTAGTATGTAATTGCCCAGCAGACTCATGTCCAAAAGCTGATCCCCAAACAAAGGAGAGGTTCTAGTTGTATATAGGTTGCTGAAGAGGTTGGTCTACTTCATGGAAGATACAAAACTGGAAGATGGGCAAGAAGGTTATAGAAGCAAAACGAAGGTAGGCAGTTAGTCAAGCTTTGACAGTTTGAGAATTTAGTACATATTGGTGGTTTCATTCAGATAAAACAGGATGTTATGAGAAGAGGAGGTTATGACAAATTACTAATTTGGTAATAGAACAAAGAACAACCATTTGAGAGATCTAAGGGGGACTTCGCTTAGGTTGGGAAAACTCAACCTTTCTTTTTAAGTCCTGCTTCAATATCATTCCTATGACAATTACACTGGGACTAATTGGATATCCCAATTATTCTGCCTACCTTAGAGTTGATTGATTTCTAACCTTTATTACAAGTACAAAGTCTCTTTTGCCATGTAGATGACACATTCAGTGGTGTGACAATAGAGAGGAAGGTCATGAGCCAAATTCTACCTATCACAATGTGGAACAGTGTAGGGAAAGATTTTCCTACTGTAATAATTATTTCTGTCTTGCTTGGGTTGTTTTTGTAACTCAAGCCAATATTAATTTTATAGTTTTAAAAGATTTTTATTTAAAATATTAAGAATACTTCAATGCTATGCATTTTCAAGGATATTTATTTCAGAATCCATTATTTACAAATAATACAAATAAATTGTATCCTGATGATTTAACTAATTCTATCTTTGTTTTGCTTAGTTTGGCAGTAAATAGCAGCTTCAGCATATCTTTTCATTTCATAAATGAAAAAGATTCCTCAAATTCCTAGAGACATTTATCTGGCAATTAAAAGTAATTCCTTCAGAATGTTGAAAGGTCACCTTAGACAAAGTCCACCTCTCCACCAGTTATCAAACAGATAGTTTAACTTGGACCAAAAAACTTAATCATGATCTACCCTACAAGAGGTTATCAGCCAGTGTCAAAGACATGAGTGCCTAGTATTCTCAATCTTGTTGCATTTGCCAAAATTCTGAATAATATTAGTAAAATCACTTAAAATACTTCATAGGCAAGGCTATCTGTGCCTCTCAAGTTGAATAGAACCTACTGCCAAGGCATGTACTGGATTTTAAGCCTATTAATAATAAAATGTTATGATTACATTACATAATAAATGTTTCTGGTTGTACAGTGTTCTAGAATATTTTACATAATGACATACTGCATAGAAGTTGTATTTTGCTTCATGTTAGAATGGAAATAACATTGGTTTCAAAGTCAGATATTAATTGAGCTCAAAAGTAAAATAAGTCCTTCACCAGTTATAAGTTTGAGAAATTCAACTTACCTCTCTGAATATAACTTTTTACTAATAATATGCTACTGATACTTATTTCTTAGGGAAACAAATTTACTAAAGTCAAAAATTGAAATACATAAGAACTTAATAAAATAGTGTGATTCCTTTTCAGTATAAGGACAATGAAATTCAGATGTTGAGTTATCTATCCAAAATTTTAAACAAATAAATGGAAGAATGCAGCAAGGATTTAGAGTGTTTTTTTGTACCTTAGTAAACTAAAATGAGCTGTACACCATGCACTCATATTATTTCTGTGACCTTACACACACACACACACACACACACACACCCCTAGAAGAGAAAGACTGAAACCTGGTGTCACTAACCATTTCTCTTACTTTCAACAAAAGTAAAACTGCAGAATGACTTACACATTGAATTTCTACAAGAATCTACATACTAGAATATACTCAGGGAGCTGATCTCTTAGGCTTTTCCATAGTTGGACAAAACAGTTTCAGTAAAGGACACTTTCTGTAATGAATTTTATCCAATGCAAAGAACAAATGCATCCCTCCCAAGGGGCAAAAGCTGTCTCTCCTCCTCAAATAGATCCTCTCTGAGTTTTGATGAGTGCAAAAGAGATGATCAGGAACTACTGAGAGAAAAGGACACTACTTTGAGACCTAATGTAAGCTCTTTTTTCAGAAACTCTGAGGCATGCAATGCCATCATAATGGAAAATGCATTAAACTGTCAGAATGAAGATCCTGTCTTCAATCATGTACAATCCCTCAAGATTTCAATGTTAAATTTTGCATTAAGAAATCTCCTGACCCTCTCCACTCTCAAAAAAAAAATATTTTGCCTTGCTAAGTTGACATTTTAAAGGACTGTGTGGTATATAGAAGTATACTAGGTAAAATTGCAAAATCATTTCATAAACTAAAAAAATTTAAATCCAACAAATCTATAAATACTGTAAATTCTATAAGTAGTTTTACAAGTAATAATTGATAGGGAACAACTAGTTATGCAACCCTAAATTTAAAATGATGATTAAATACTTTTTTTCCTACTGACACAAAAATTCCAAGTCTAATGATTTGATATTAATATCAATTGTTAGTCTTTTCCCATTTCTATCCCTGTGTTGATTATTGTATAAGACTGCTTAAGTAGGCTATACAAATGTCCTTAAGAATGAATTTCTAACACATATTTTGAAATTTGGTAAATACATTTTCCTTTTGAAAGTAAAAATGCACCAAAAACTGTTTAAAAGGGTCTAACTTTATATCTCATAACATTTTAAAATCTAGAGACTTTGTTTGTTAATAAAAGAGTTACTGATAAAAAGCATGTAGCCTGCCTTCATAGACATAATGAGAATAACTGAGTGGTGCTTTCTTTTCTCATTTTCCCCTTTCTCTTCTTTTGTAGTATTTCAGGAACATCATTACGAAAACCACAGTCTTACAATTAAACTCAAGTCTTTGCTGAGCATTAATTCCTGCACACTATCTCCATCCTGAATTCTTTAACTCCTGCTTTTCCACTATCTTAAAGGTCTCCATTTTCTATGGATGATGACAGAAAAATTACTCATAATTACTGAGCCACAGGAAACTGGGTATAAAATTAACATCATATTCAAGTATCCAAATAGATCTTTTGTTATCAAAAGGGGAAGCCTAAGAATATTTGTTTAATGACCTTTTCTTAAATTTTACAAATTTTGCATTCGTGCCAGATTAACATTTTAATTTTGCCTCATGGTTTTTAATAGTAAGAACCAATTTTAAATAATGAAAAACTTGATGTCCAAAACTTCAGTGAAATCATAAAACACCAAATGAAAATTATCTCTGGATTTAATGAGAATTTTTTCTGTGTTAAATAATGTAAAAGACCTTTATTAGCATCAAAAGCTTATTTCTAAACTTTTTTTTAATTTTTGCTTGACTCTCTGGCAATATAGTGCTTGTAGAGAAATGTAGCATCTGCTGGAGTTTATAAGCCCAATTACATAGAGAATCAATGAACCAAACAAGAATAACAATAAGGAGAGGATCCATATTAATAAATATAAAATTCATATTTTTCAATTCAAACAAATTATTTGTAGTTCATAAAACATACTGTGGTTGTTAGTCTTGACTGTCAACTATCTGAACTAATGAATGCCTAGAAAATTGATGTAGTATCCTAATGAGTGAATCTGTGAGGGTGTTCCCCAGAAGATTGGCATAAGTGGGTCAGCAAACTGGATGGGGAAAATCTGCCCTGAAATGGAGCCGCTGAAGTGAGCACCACCACCCAGCAGGCTGGGGACCCTGAGGGAATGAAAAGGTGATGAAGAGAGACACTGTTTGGCATGCAGGCTTGACTCTCCTTGAATGAATTGCAACTGTTCCTATCGATGAGCAAGAGGCTCTAAACTCTGACCACAGAGTTGCACAGGCCCCTCTCCAGGGTGTTTCCAGGTCTTCAGCCTCAAACTGGGGCTGCCTTGTTGCTCTGTTCTAAGGCTTCTGGTTTCTTGTACTGAACAGCTACTGGTTTTCCTGCCTCCCCAAACTTCAGATGATTACTATAGAATAATTCAGTCTCTGCTTTGTAAGCCAATCTAATAAATCCTGTTTGCAATTATATTTTGTTGATTCTTCTCTAATAAAATAATAATAAACATAATACTGTTCAAGTTTTTTTAAAGAGAATAAAACAAAAGAGGGCAGAACAAAGCAGATCAGAACAGAACAACATAAGCAGCACAACACTTTACAATAAGACAACCGGACATTAACAGTAGCTATCAAAATATCTCTCCGCTATAGTTGAGCATAGTTTCAAATACAATATTATCAAACATAACACAATAGTATAAAACCATTCAAGAGAATGAAAGAATTACAAGACTTTCTGAACCGAATAACAGAGAATGATCAATGGCTACTATAATATCTCATTTTCAATAAAAAATTTATTTATACTATCACATATATTAAAATCCCAATAAGACACAACATGATAGAACCAATGGTGATAGCTGAGTAGAAGCATGGTAGGACTTCTAAGCAAGATGATATTAAATCAGCAATGGCTGCCATAATGTTTTGTAAGAGTACATAAGATTTTATGGTGATCATGATTTTCCATTTCATTGCTTTGAAGCCTTTCAATGTTTTCATTCATCAGTTGGAATGGTTTTATTCTGTTTTACTTGACTTTATTATGTGTGATAGTATGAACAGAAGTTTTGAAGAAATACTGTTAAAATTTTCAAGCATTTTTTAAATTAATGAAATCTGGTTTAAGTAAAATCTTAGAATGTCAATAATAAAAATAACTATTGAGATACATTAATTAAAATGTGCCATAATATTAAGGCTCCTACCCTCACACTTACCTCTATTGTACCTCTGCAAATATCTAGAAACCACTAATAGGAGAAGCATTATGTGAAGATTTCTAAAGACCTGAGCTCTGATCCTACATCTGCCAACAAGAAGCTGAGTGACACTGGATTGTCCATTCTACTACTCTGAGCCCTCTGTGTAGAATCAAGGAGTTGGATGACTGCTGACAGTAAACAACTCCAGTAGTCTGTGATTCTGATGGTTTGGGGCATGGTTCACTTGTATCCACATTGCTCAATAACATTCATATCTGTGGACAATATTAGCCAGAATAATTTTGCTACTGCCTCCCTTTCGTCGCCCAGAGACTGTCTTAGGACTTGACAGCGTGTGAAGATTATTGCTGTGCAGCTGTTCGCTCAACACCGTAACTATTTTCAAGTGATGAGTAGTGAAGTCAATCTAATTTTTCTGACCTAATTTTAATATAATTTTTCTGTGATTTTAGGATAATTTCAAAGTATACTTCTAAAACTCAGACTTTCTCTTTCTCTCTTTCTCTCTCCCCCTCCCCTTTGACGTATTCTTGAAGTTCAAGATTTCCTCCATCTCTTTGTTCAAAGAGAAATATATTTAAGTGACCCAACTCTAAGGGAATTTTAGTGCCATGTCCACAAAGCTGAACAGTTACCACTAAGTTGTTATTAATACACAGGATAACCCACTCCAGTCTATTCAATATATGTCTTAGTGACTGGGAATTCACATGGTTCTAATGTCCACTAATCTTAGTTAACAAATAATGTATAAAAGGGCAGCAGTGTTTCTGGTATGTTGAGTTTAAGTAATAACTTGAATGTAGAAGGGGGCAACAGCTCTACAACCAAACAATAAGTTGCCTTAAACAGATTAAAGTAAACATAGTCCCTAAAAGGGGTAACACCACCTTCCACTTCCCCAATCCTCTCTGAAAGATGTTTCCTTAAGTTTAAAGGAGAGTGGGTTGTCCTAACTAGAAATTAAGTCTTTGTTAACACTCAAAAAATAGTCACTTAAAACCTTCTTCTCAGTCTTTGTGCAGCCTTCAGTATAACGGACTTAGCTTCTCATGTATTTCTTAAGCTTCACCTAGGACCAGGAAAATAGAAAAAGTTAGGGGAAGGAAGAGAGCATGTCTGAATCTACCATGCATAATTCAGGAATCTGTGCACATTGAATTTTGCTTTATGCAACATATTTCTGCTTAATATGGATCGTGACACTAATTTATGTGAGAATTAATATTGTTTTAGAAACAAATAAGTATTATAGATACATATGTATGTTCTATGCTATAGCTATCAAATGGATAACCATGAAGAATTCTTATTTTATTGCCTTCTGCCATAAATGTTAGAAGGAAATTAGATTGGGGGCATCTAAATCCACTCTGAATGTTTCGATTGTGCTAAACTCCCCAAGCCTCATCTATGATTCTCCTGCTGAGTCAACTCTAATCCCTGCCACTCAGTGTTACTAAATACATTGTGTCAAATGTAAGGAAGTGAATTGTTGGGAACTAGTTAGTCCTGTTACCTGGTGAAGGAATGACAAAGATCCTTCCTAGGACAATATTGAACCTCACAATAAATAAATATACAATCTACACAGTTTTCCAAAAGGCAATAGTTTTCCTTAGAAGAGGCAGCTATAAAGCCAGGGAGCAAAAATAGGACTTGGGTATTTGTTCGAGATGGCATCAAGAAAACATTTAAATATCTCTATTTTTTTTTGTTGTTGTTGTTGAATGATAGGAACTGCCTTGTAATACATAGAATTAAACTTTTTTATTCTTAAAATTATAATTTAAATTTCCCAGGGATTTTAGGAAAGATGTATACAGTGTACATTTTGTAGGCTAAAAAGCAAGGAACAGGGAAGGACAAGAAAGTAAGGTCAAACTCAGTGATCCTTCTGCAACTGCTAGTACAGAGCAAAAAGATCTTTTTGTGAGGTCTGCGGTCAAAGAGTTCAAAGCAGAGAATGGAAGCTAAGTGGACCACAATGCAATGAGACCCAAAGAGAGTGGAACTAGCCTTGAAAACACAAGTACGGCACATCACTCAAGAGCTAAAGTGAGATTAACTCCCATTTCCTCACCAACATGAGGGAAGCCATAACTAAGGCAGAAACTGATGTGTGGGGTTGCCAAAGCTTTAACCACTGGGAAGATGCATGTTGAGAACCTTTGAGCTAGAAAGTTTTGTACTTCTTGAACTATCAAATGAAATTTCTTCACCAGCTTTTAAATATGCAAAGTTCATATTTGTACAGAAGTAGCTCAAAACCAGAGCAAGTCCTCTGAGCACACAGAGAAAAAATTTCCAGTTTACAGATGAAACATTAAACTACCTTTATTATAAATTTCATGGGAACTGAATAAATGATTTCATGCAAGTGTGTAAGTGAAAACAAGAATAACAAAAAATATTTTACCAGGGTAGGCTTTAAAAGGCAAACACACACCTTATGATTGAAAAACTGCCAACAGCTATAATGTTATTTTGGTTGTATACCACGTCTACATTGGGGAGCTATGTTTGCAAAAGTTACTAAAGCATAATAAAGGTGTTACAGTATCCCTGACCCCAGCCTGGCATGCAATAGTGAAGATTACTCTCCATTTTTCCCACCTACAGTTTAGGCATCATTAGATAATTACAAATTATACTAAGATAACCACAAGCTGCAAAGAAACAAGTGCCTCACCACTGACCCTGAGACATACCCTATGTGCTTGTTTAAAGACCAGTTCTAACACACGCATTTTAACATACAAATCTGCCCTTGGATCTTGGGTTCAGCTAACTTTTTAATAATCTATTAAAATGAATTACATGGTCCAAATGGATCTTAAATCCTCAAATGACAAATGCAGCAAATGTATACAGACAGCATAGCACTTTAAGAGATAAGATGAAACCCACAATAAGAACCCATGGAGAGCTCAGGGAAAAAGTTGATGGTAACCATGTACCACGAAATCACAGATAATCCATCTGCCATACAGAGGCCACCTCTCTACTGCATACATAAGTGTGCTGAAGTGTGGTAATGGTGACTCAACTTCATTTTTAACCTACAAGATTAATGAAATCATGCTCAGAAGGGGTGTTGGACTTGTCAAAAGAAGACTTAGAGATTCCAGGCCTCACCATTCTCAGAGAAGTATACAAAACCACCATTTTTTAATATTGACAAAAAATAGAGCAAAAAACACGTAGGAAGATTTTTATAAGATTTTATATTATGCAATCATAAAAGCAAATGAGCTTCGACAACTGAAATCACCTAGGGTGGCACAGATATCTAGCAATTTATTAAAAATAATACTGTCTCTTCTTTCCAGGCTCTTATGAGTTGACTACAGCTGTCTTCTAAGTCCTGCTGGGTGAAGGTATGGGCACATGGGATTATACACCTCTTCCAAGTCTACCCCACAGAAATCCCCAACAGGCTTCATACTCTTTTCCTCTTCTATCAGCTACATGAAGTTGATGATGAAACCTTTTTTCTATTTTTCCTTTTCAAAGTCTGGCCCATAAATCAGTCACATTGGCATTACCTGGTGCTTGATAAAAATCTTAGATTCAGTCTAAACCCCTGGAAACCAAATCTGCATCCTAACAAGCTCTGCCACTGATTTATATATGCATTTGAGAAACATGGATCTAGACTGGTGGCAGGACACCAGCACTGGCCAATGAAAAGAGCATGAAACCTGGAACTGTCACATGAAGGAAAGCCGCCAGTGGACCAGAAATATCTGCCTCAGATCCGTGGAAGACTTAGAGACAAACTATGTATAAGATATTATATTTTTGTTTGTATTCACTAACACAGATAAGCCTACTCATAAATACTACTAACCATGTCTCTTCCCAAGCCATCTGGAAGCTGAACTCTGTCCTGGGATCTGGAATACCAACTTCACCCTTAGTAACAGACTGAACAAAGCAACAGCCTATTTTATCACAAGACAGATTGCTGCATGGCCCCATATTAAGGATACTTTTTAAAAATACCTTTATAAAGATAGAGGGTTTTTTATCCTCTATCTATTTCCAGGTCAAGCGTCCCTTCCTGCTATTATTCTATAATGTTATCAAGTCCTTTTTAAAAGGACCGGTGTCAGTTTCAGCATCCCTGCTGACTCTGAGCATCTATCATTTTAAGAATGAAATCATTCTTCATGGCATATTATGAGCCTTTTTTTGTCAGGTAGTTAACTAAACTGGCACCAGTTAACTGTGATCTAAACTTTATATTGACAGATCTGGCAACAGACTGACATTCCTTGCACTAATTTTGGCTGCCCAATCTGAAAAGAAATACATTTGAAATATGATTTATCTTAAGCTGACAGCAGTCTTCATCAGGGTGCCAGCCACTTACAGAGTGAAGGAGAGGACCCAGCATCAGATCCTAGCTGAATGTGCTTTCAAGGCAGGAAAAAAAATTCGAAGCCCCTGTTCCTCAAAGTCATAATTTAATAGAAAAATCACGATGGAAGGAAAACAAATGTTTCTTCCTAAGCCTCACCATAAACAATCTATTTTTCTCCAATGCCACATTTGTCTTACCTTGTAAAGCCCAGGATTACCATCCCCAGGTCTTACAATAATGCCTGCACACACCAAGTATTCCAGCAGCTCAGTAGAGCCCCTAAAATGCAATTATAGGAAAAGATCTAATAAACCAAAGATTAGCAACAGAAATGTGAGCACTGTTAACTGTTTTTTTTTTCCCCCTTTGGGGCTGATAGGAAAGCCAGAAACTATCCAGCTGAAGGAATAATGACACAGTAGGGAACAGCAAAATGGGGATGATCCATCAACATAATCATGGTGCATAAATGACAGTATCTGGGTGGCAGAAGAATCATTTGACCATTAGACCCTAAATTGTTACATCTCTCTTTCTTCTTTCAAAATGAGATGCAGAAATACTTTCAGACATTAACAAGAAGCTGTCAGGACATTATTAACATTTCTTAGACCAACCATGCTTTATTAATAGTTTAAATCCTGTGTTTTTAGATTATGCTAAACTTATGGGCAAACACATTAATATGTAGACACTAATTGCCATTTTACTTTCAGTATAATATGGCATGAAGTTGTATTTGTGTATATAAACAATAAAGATAGAATAATAAAACAGCCCTGGATTCTGTGTTTAAATGTTTGCACTGGTATTTAAGGTAATAAAAGAGATGGTGAGGAGGGGAATATATACTGCCTAGAAGCTAAGATTATTTCCTAGGGCCATCAAGCCTGAGTGAATAAAGTATTCCTAGAGAGAGACTATTCATTCAAATGGACTAAATTGAACTATGGTGCTATTAAGTACATTTCAAGTGATCATTCACCAGAAGGTAACACTGATGTTTAAAAAAAATAATATAATAACTTCAGTCTCTTTATCTCTATTCACATTTTTTGGCAGCCAACATGTAAATGTAGAAGTACAAACACATTAGGAGACAAAACATAAATATCCATACATGACTGGCACCATTTTCCAGCTTGACCTGAAAACAGGGTACTGACTCTATTCTCTGCCTGCTCCCCAACCTGGCTGCCTCCTCATTTCTCCATGCTGCACCCCCACCCCTACTGCTCCCCTGCCCTGGTGCCTCTCCCCTGGTGTTCTTAAGACCCAGTGGAGGTTCTTCCTGGACCTCTCCTTCCAGGCAGTCCCCCAACCCTGCTGCTGCCCTTACATTCCTTTCCTCCATTAAACAAATATTTCATGTGTCCTACTTTTTGAAAATTGATCAGTCTATGCTAAATTGCTGAAGGTTGTGGTCTTTCAGTGCTTTGAAACCAGACAACAGTTGCATAACAACGGTATGTAAGAGTTTTCAGCAGGCAGGCTTAGATTTTTCAAATAGCTTGATATAGGTGGTCTTGTCTACAAGTGTATAGGGCTTATACATAGAGAAGACTTTTAGGACTCCTGAAGACTCAGAAAGGAAAAGGGAGGGTTAAAAATTACAGAAGCCATTGTGTTGTTCTAAGCTTCTGCCAAGCCCAGCAAAATCAAAATGGACTCACTTGTGCTAAAGTTCCACTTCACCAAGCTGAAACTAAGCTGTTTATCTAACCTTCTGAGAAATCAGGATTAGGAAGATAACACTGAATTTCCCTGAACAGGTCAGCTCAATTGGCATGATAATGAAATTCCCTCTGCCTTAATCCTTTACATTAAAAAGCTAACCTGAAGTAACCTGATATTACCAAATCTTTTATTTTTCTACTTTTCTGTGTCTTTGTCCCATTTTGAAAGCAAAGTGATTTTAAAATGATGGATTTTTGTTGTCATTCTTATGCTTTTATTTTTTCCAGCATTTTTCTGTATAGAAAGCCAACCTCTTCTGCTTCAGCCTATGGGAACATTTATCATATTTAATGGAATGAAGATTTGCTCAACTCTAGAATTGAAAATAAGTCAGTTAAGATCTTTAAACTTAATTGTAATTTTATCCTTTCATAAAATGGGAGGAGGGAAGAGAAAAGAATTGAATTATAGGCTACTCACTTGGCGTTCACTAGAGAATTGATATGTGTGTTTGGAGAGAAAATCCCACACATCTGGTCACAGAAGTGTTTTGTGTGAGAGTATAGACAGACACTGTATGTTTCCCTAGATGTATTCTGTCCCATCCTTTTATCAGATAAGTCATCTAATTTCTTTATTTCATTGTAAGTGAATTTTCCTGAGGTCTCACTTGTGAAGCACAAAACCTTCCCAAGTATTATCTTTCCTAATGTACCTAGACTCTGTAATTGCTTTCTATCTAATGAAAGACACCAACATATTAAAAGTGACTAATATCAGTAATTCAAACTTTGTCCCATTGAAGAAAACAAGAATCTTTTGTCCAAATGTATTCGAGACTGAGTGAAATGGAGGGAAACACAGTGAGGAAGCTCTTCCGGTGAAGAAGCAGGTCATTAATGCATGATGTGCAAGAATTCACACTGATTATGTCTTCCCTGATATTATTGCCAATACTCACACTACCCTGGACGGTTGGGGTGAGAAAGAGAGCCATGTGACATGAGGATACTGGCAGCTCTGCACTTGATGGAAGCAGAGTAAATGCAGTTTCAGGGGTTTTTCATTCTCCTACTCTTAAGTCCTCCATTTCATGCCAGGAAAGAATCAGGTAAGAAAAAGAAGAGACATAGTTTTGTTGTTGTCTTTAACAAACATGTCCAGAGAAAGTATATGCTTAAGGCAGGAAAGGAGTAGCAAAACAAAGAGCAAGCAGTACCATGCAGTGTAGGGACAACAGGTGCCTGTGAGAGGAAGGAAAAAAACCAAGATCATCTTTAAATCAACCAGGCACAAAATTTATTCTCACCCCTCCCCCACACCCCCACCCCGCAAAAGATAATGCATCAGACAGTGAGGCACCAGGGATTCATTTCAAGTTAATACTCATTTCCCCACACCTCTGTTGAAACATTTGCCAGTGATTCTCAGTGTTGTTTATCTACTTCACAACCACAGCTATGCCTTGTGAAACCCGAGTTCACAAGAGATTAAAATGAGCCCTTATGAGAGGGGAGCACAGCACTTAACAGTTCAACACATACTGTGTCTTAATTCAAGCAGAAACTGTGTATAATTACTATTCTCTCCTCTGCACAGACAAAAAAGTTTGAGGCCAGACACACTAAGTGAGCAGCCCAAGGCAACCAGCAAGTCTGCACCAAAATTAAACCTTGGTGTTGTGACTCCAGGCCAAATGTCGAGGGCCTGTGAACCTCAGTTTCTGCTTCTATCAATTCCCACCTCAAATGAGGTATCCAACAGCAAGGGATAGAAGTGAGTTGGAAATATACTGAAGGCCTACTTTGAGCACTGTCAGGGAAGGAAAATTTATAGGACATGTAAGGCCAAACCGAGCTTCTGCTGAGGGAAGAAGTAGAACCATGGTGTAACATGATGGCCAGTGACAGCTTCACGTGCGGGAGTAAGTCAAGCTCCAGGTCCCCTCAGTTCAGAGGATTCTTGTGAAACTTGGATGCAGACCAAGTCGTTGGATGCCAAGTTGTATGCTTTATTTATGTTGTCTAGTAGTCTTCTGAGTTGGGCTACAAGACAGTGATGTGATGGGAAAAAGAGAAGAACTGACTGGATACCTGATCAGATATTTGTCAGTAGCATAGTAAAGAAGTTTCTTACATCAAATTAATTAAATGGAATTAGGTAGGAACTAAATTTGATTGGAGTCCAAAGGGAATTGTAATTCATTCTGGCACTTTCTGAAAGACTCATCTTACCCTTCAACAACCCAACATAAGAAGCTTCCTGAGGCCATTCATGCTTTTCAGGGGAAGAGAACCAAAACTCAACAAGAAGAAAGCCCTCCTTGAGAACCAGTGCCATGCATGGGCCCCTACAACTGAGGGACAGCCATACCCAGCCTTTTTCCCTGAGTCAGTGCCATTCACAGACAGTGGGGGAAAAGAACCACAATTTACCAAGAAACAAACCCTCTCTGCGAACCAGTGACATGCCAAGTCATTGCCACTGGGGAACAGCCAGACCCCATCCAGCTTGCTGGCTGGGAAACAGGAAGAGCCAACCACCCCATCCTACCTCACCCACTGTAAGCAACCAGCTGATCCAGAGAAACACAAGCTGTGATGATAGCTATTCAGGTGAAATGCCATTTGATGATTGTGTTTTGATGTTTCACTGACTTTGCAGGTCTAGTGCCAATGGTCTGATCATCTATCCAGAGGACAGTGGTACACAGTGTATCTATGAGGGATTTCCTTCTGAAGGTGATAGCCATTGGCAATTCCTTATTATCTTGTTTTGAAATCCTGTGTCATTTTCATTGTTTTGTTGGGCTAGGTTTTGTTTTGTTTTGTTTTTGTTATATCCCATTGGATATTACAATGGTATGGGTGGCTATTTCAAAGATAGCAAGATATATTATGGTAGAATTTTGGATTTACTATTTTCTTGTTTTGCAGTCCTTTATTGCATTCATTGTTTTGTTTTTATTGGTTCTATTCTGTTCTATTTTGTTTGGTTTTTACTATGTCTGAAGGTATCTGCAAGCTATTTTGAAGACAAGAGGCATTATGATAAACATTATTGATTTTGTATTGTGAAATCCAGTATCACTTACACTGGTTTGTTGCACTGGTTTTATTCTGTTTTGTTTTGCTTGGATATATTCTCTCTCTCTCTTTTTTAATTTTAAAGGGAGTACAATTAAACACAACAAAACAGAACAAAATGGGACATAAGAAAGCATAAATTTCAAAGTTAGACAACCAGAGATCTTCACTCTCTATCATATTGTCTCTTGTTTTCTTCCAAATAGTTGTCCATATCTTTGCAGACAGAGAATTCATACAAAACAACATAGTCAACCTCTAAAAGATGTCCACATCACTGGCTCCCACTTGCTAACGGGGCGGCAGGGTGGGGCAGGCTCACAGCTGCTCACCAGGGAGGGGAGTAGTTGCTTGGTTTCCCGGCACCCCAGGTCCCAGCATGACGCAGGTCTCAGGAGATGCCGGTGTCTCCCTCCCTAAGCTGCTGAAATCTGCCACACTCACAGCCGCTCACCAGAGAGGGGAGTAGTTGCTTCTATAATTTATCCTTTTAGTAAGCTGTTTCTTTCTGATGAATTGACCATTACATTTCCAAAGTTCTGAAATGGCCAACAGACCACAGAAAGAATTCTCTTTAGGCTTCTGTTTGAAACCAGTAGCTATAGCAATCTGCTGGCCTTTGATTCAGGGCCATGGATTTATTCTCTTTAAAATAAAATAAAACAAAAAAAAGGAAGCATCCTGAAGCAAGGCACATACAAAGGTCTAGAGAAGAAAAGGTAGCTGAATTCGTCAATGATGATAGCTCTGACAAATGAGCCTGACCAGAGAGGCGATTCAGAAATTCTCTGAGCTATCAGAACCTTTGGACAATCATGGCAGCATCAATATTGGTAAAAACATTAACATATTTTACCTTCCCACTTCATTGTTCATTTCACTGACTGTTACTGTATCCCAACACTTTAATTATTTCTCTTCCTCTGAGTCCTTTCCAATAGCTCCCCAACTGAGTGACAATTTCCTTAGGAGCAAAATTCTGGCAATTTTCTGGGCAATTCCATAATAGTTACCTCAGTGATAAGCACACAGTAGCATTCTGTAATCACATTTACTTAAAGTAGTAAGAGTGGAGTAGAAAATTGATCCTAATGTGAAATCAGCAACCACTACTTAATGTACATGTGCAAATTTTTCTTTGTTGGGACAGGAGCTGTGGCATACTATATCTACCCTGATCTACCAGGGTTATGCTTTGAATATGTCCTCTAACTTTCTTGTGTTAAAACTTAATCCTTTCCCAGGATATAGGTCAGTGACATAAGCACTTGCCTGGCAAATTCAAGGTCCTGAGTTCAATTCCCGGTACCAAAAAAAAAAAATCTTCAGTGTAAAAGTGTTGAGAAGTGAGACCCTTTGGTCATAAAGACTGAGCCCACAAAATGGATTATAATGCATATCATAGTAAATTAATGCCACTATTGTATAGGTGGGCTACTTATTGTGAATGAATTTTTTATGAAAAAAAAAGGATGAGGTTGGCCCCTTTGCTATTTCACTCACATGTTTTCTCTTGTCCTTCTATCTTGTTCCATGGGATAACAGAGCAAGAAGTGCTATCCAGATGTGGGACCTTCAGTCTTGGACTTCCTAATCTCTGTAGCTGTAAACACTAAGTTCCTTCCCTTTGTAAATGATCCAGTCACCAGTATTCTGCTACAGGAACCCCAAAATTAACTAAGACAGGCCTAATAGATGCCCACACTACTGCACTCCTGATATTTTGCTTGAACCCTCCCTGGAGTTCAGCTCACGCTTATCCTTTTTGTACAAGACTTCATTGTCTGTCAATCTTTTTTCAGACTTCAGTTCTCTGGTATCTTACTGTGGTAGATCTCCCAGAAATCCCCCAATTTGTACAAATTTAAGACTTCTTAGGGGCCAGGAATATAACTCAGTGGCACAAGCACCTGCCTGGCAAGCACAAGCTCCTGAATTGGATTCCCAATACAAAAAATAAAAAAAAAATTCTCAGATTCTTCCTTTAAATATTCTGATTTGGAATAAAACAAGGAATCCATAGTTTGTAAGACCCACCAGGTAACTTCTGATGCAAGTGATCCGTGATTCACCATTCGAGAAACATTGACCGCGTCAAATGAATTACAGAGTAAGACCTCAGTCCTAGTGACTGATTAATATGATGGTTCTTTGGAGCCAAAGTCCTGAATGCACTGTCTCCAAGGTCCTGGAATCACTGCTAATTTTTCGCAGAATCAGGTTATCAACTAAAGGGTTTTCTGAGAGAAAATATCGAAAAAGAAACTTTGGGGTTGGTTATAAATATTTCCATATGCTTAGAGACCATAATGAGGAGTGAAGTCTGAGTATCAATAGAAGAACAACCACTTTAGAAAGAAAGTCTAGAGACAATTTTCAAATCACAGTGAAGTATGTTACAGCTCATGGCACCACAAGGGGCCAATGAATTGCCCATCTGGGTGGCTTTGGCTGATGCCACAAGCTGTGCTTTGGCCATGTCATCATTTACTTAAAGTATAAAAGTTTTTATTTGTGAGAGTTTGCAGATGGTGTGAAGGAGATCCTTAAGCAAAATTGTGAAGTAAATTAGGGTGATCTTCCTTCTGCACATGTCCCCTGCCTTTTTCCTCATTTTTGTCTTTTTCCTCATTTTTGTTCCATAAGCTTCTACACACACTTAAATAATGTGTCTGATGTCTTTCTCATATTTCTTTCTTCTCTACTATCTGAACCTATTTTCCAAAAAAGTATACATTTAATAATAAACAATTTATATAGCTTAAAATACTATCTCTCCCATAATTATCTGTATATGAAATTCACAGACTAAATTTTATCTATGCTGAGCAATATAGTTACAAACCATCAGGCAATTGAGTTCTTTTTGGTCCACATATGAGACTAACTTTCTTTTTTTTTTTTAAATTTTATTTAAAGAGAAAAAAAAGCAAAACAGAAAAAAGGGTAGAAATAATACAGAATTTCAAAAAAATTAAGAAATCACTACTTGATAAATATTATATATTGTCTTCTTAGAAACAGTTGTTCATGTTACAAAATTAAGGCATACAAAGTGGACATTCAAACAGTGAGACTGCAAACAGTTCTGTTCAACAATCCAACAAAAACTTGGTAATACGGTTATCAATCCCACACACTTAAACATACATGTAGTTATATCCTTTAGAGCATTTATTTTCCTCCTTTTGCTTTTTAAGTACATTATCTATTTAGTTATATCATGTTTCAGCTTGCTCAGTACCTTATTGATCTGTTTTGTTGTTGTTATTTCCTTTTTAATCACCTTATATAATTCTGTTGTTTTGTTTTGAGTTTCTTGTCATCCATGTCACATGGATCAGCTTTGGTGGAGTTGGGAGTTTTTGGAGGTATTTTGTTACCTTGTTTTCTCATGTTCTATTGTTTTATTTTTATTTAATTTTCATTAACTTGGAGGTAGTAATATACAACAAAACAGGATGGAATAAAGCCAATTAAGACAGTGTAGTGAAACTGGCACAGAACATCACAGCAGGCCACCAGGACAACAGTAATAGGCACCATTGTATATCTCATTATCTTCACAATAGTTGTTCTTCTATTAGGTACAGCAAAATCAAAAGAAATACACAACATTATAGAACACATCAAAACAGAATATTGAATAGAGCAACACTGTTAATCAGTACAAAGCAAAACAGCGATAAAAATATCTGCCTTCAGAGATAGTAGAAGGAAACTCCCCCTACTTGCTGTACCACATATGGTCACCTCCCAAGAGATACCCAGATCCCTGGATCCCAATTGTTAATGGGGGGGGGAGGATATGGTATGTTTGACTAAGGCCGCACCCCGGTAGGCAGCAGGCTGGTTGCTGGTTGGCTCAGTGCCCTAAATTCCAACATGGCGCAGATCTCAGGAAACACTGTTGCTTCTTGTTTCCCCGCCCTGGGGTGGCTGTGGCTTACCAGACCACAGTCACTTACCAGGGCGGCAGGCTGTCTACTGGTTGGCTCAGCGCCCTAAGTTCCAACATGGCACAGATCTCAGGAAACGCTGTTGCTTCTTGTTTCCCGGCCCTGGGGTGGCCTGAGACTAACTTTCTTGAGCAAATTGCGTGAGATAACTGAAGCCATCTGCTTAGAAGTCAATCATAAAGTAAATATGGACAACATTAGTTGCATGATCTATTCTATAGACGTCTCCTCTTCTTGTCTTCTGTAGTATGCCAGTCTGCATTTATCTAGCATTTTTCATGCCAATTGTACTGATCTTTTATGTTTTTGTTTCTCCCTTTTCCCTGCCAGGCCATTAACAATGTACAAAAAGATGCCAACAATTTCTTAATCACCTAACAGTAGAATTACCATCAGGCTATACTGCTGACACTCAAAGGAGGTATGCTGAATGAATAACCTTAAAAGGCATAATAAGCAATCAGAATAATTTACACCTAACTGGTATAAAAAATTTCATGACATTGAGGTGGAATAATTTTTCCTATGTTTTATACTTTTTTCTTCATGTTTTTTCAACTTAGCCTCACTACCATGATGGACTAGTAACTCACAAGACCGTGGCTTGTTTTACTGCAGAGACTGCATGTTTTCAGATTCAGATTTGACAAGGAAACTTCCCACCAATAACCTTATTCTTACCATGTCTCAACCTGTGATGTTTCTCTAGCCAATCAATCAGTCAAAGCATAGGTTCTGAAACAATGTCATACGAGTCTGCCTTTGGTTCTTTCAGATCCTTTTAATTCAAGCTTTGATTTATTTGTCTCTAATCCTTTGACTTAAATCATATAATATAAATATTGTGACTAAAGGAACAGTAATAGTAAATATATGATTGATACCATATTACAGTATTAGTCACATTATCACTTAAACACAAGTGTGAAAGACTTTCATTCCAACAGTTCACACCTCAGATACGGTTTAAATGATTAGGTTGGGAACTTGCCCTTCCTGTGATCCAGTGGCAGCCATGTGCAACCTGGGAAGAGAAAAAAGGAGCCAATTCTTCCTTTCCATGAGCCAGCGGCAACCATGTGGGGCCTAGGAGGAGAAACAAGAAGCCAATTTGCCCTTCCTGTGAGACAGCAGCAGCCATGTGGGGCCCAGGAGAAGAAACAAAAACATCAGTTTGGCCTTTTCATGAGCCAGCCAGTGCAGGCTGGGAGATAAGAACCCTCTCCCTCTCCCATTCCATAAGCAACTGGCTAATTCAAAGGAACATAGGCTGAGTTGATAACAACTGAGGTACAAAAACAACTTAATGCTTGTATTGTCTGATTGAATTTGCAGGCTTAAAACTGGTAGTCTGAGCATCTATTTAGAGGATAACAATATGCAAGATAGCAACTATGGGAGATTTGCTTCTGTCTTGTTTTGGAAATCCAATATTATTCTATTTTGTTTTCCTCTATTTTATTGTTTTGTTTTATTCAGTGTTTTGATTTGATTGGTTTTGTTCTGTTTTGTTTGATTTTATCATGTCTGATGGTATGGGCATCAATTTTAAAGACAATAAGAGTCATCATTAGTAGCCATTGTGGATTTCCTGTTATTACTGATTTCTTATTATCCTATCTTGATGTTCTGTATCACTTTCAATGTTTTATTTTGATTGGCTTTATTCTGTTTTATTTTGTTTGGTTTTATTCTCTTTAAAATTTTTTAAAAATTATTAGGTTGGATAGAAAGGAAGCAAAAGCATAAAGGAGGCATATATAATTGTGGTTTCTTCTCTTTTCAGGTGTGGGGATTTTATATGGGGTTACAGTGCAGACAGAAATGATCAGCACTGTTAGTCTGCTTAATAGTGGATACATTGGTTGTACTTAAGAACATTTTTATTAAAATGTATTTTACATATCAAAGAATTCATCCAAAAATGTATTCAACAATTTTTGTAAATTTGCAGATTTCTGCAACTATTATCAAAATCCAGTTTTAGAACATTTGATTCTGTGAAACAAATCTCATAACCACCTCCCTTCCTCAATGTCTACTATTAACTACAGACAACACTAATTTATTTTCTGTCTATGAACATTTGCTTTTCCAAACACATCCTATATAGAATATTCACATATACATTTGTGCATGCTTTTATCTATTTATCTATTTGCAAGTTGATAATCATTTAGATTATTTCCATTTTTGCCTCTTATGAATAATGCTGCACTGAATATTTATCTACAGGTCTTCATATAGACATATACTTTCTTTTCTTTACAGTAGATTCTTAGTAGTGGAGTTGATACGTTAAGTAGTAAAATTAAATTTTACTTTACAAAAAACATGTGAAATGTTATTTAAAACATCAGTCTCACTTTACATTCCATGTATGGGAATCCTAACTTCTACACATTCTTATCAATGCACGTTTGTCTGCCTTTTTTCAGGTAACCATTCTAGAAAGTGTGAAATGATATTGAATTTTTATTTTAATTTGCATTTTACTAATGATTAAAGATTTTAGTCCCTTTTCACATACTCATTAGAAATTTCTGTATTTTCTTTTTTCATTTTTTAGCATAAAGTTTTATATCTTTTATACAGAATTATAAAATTTTAGAAGCATACTGACATTTCAATATTGCACAATCTAATTCTTTTATTTCAGAAATAAAAGATGTGAAAACTGAAAGTGCAAACTCTTTTACTCAGAGTACAAAAACAAAATTACAGAAAATCAGTATACTAATTTTCCTGCTCTGAATTTAGTTGAAACAGGATTATACCATATTTTTTCATCCCTCACTTGCCTACAAGTAACTAAGTTATTCTCTAATATAGTACTATTGAAAAGAAACTAGCAAATGGAAAGCAACCGAGGAAACAAATACTATGTCTTTATCATCTTTATGATGTTTTTTGTACCTACCATAATCTTTTACCCATTATCTGTGCTTAATGAAACCTCTATCCAGTCAGGATTTTATGAAGGTCAAATGCTGTGACTACTTGAGTTCATTTAGTATACACTAGATTTCATATTTTTAAACATCCTTAAATTTTTTAACACCATGAACACCAACCATCATAACCCATTAATTACAAGTGGCAAATTCCTTAAGCATCTACCTCCACATTATCTGGAGTGTTTTCAGAACACTGATGCCTAGGTCTTATGCCACACTATCTGAATCTATTTTTTTGAAGGTAAAACTGGGAATCAACATCTTTTCAAATCCTTCCGGAAATTCAGATGCACCAAAAGAAAAAAAATGGCACTGATAAAACAGATGTCATAAACTAATTTGTAGGGCCAGGGATTTAGCTCAATGGCATAAGCACCAGCCTGGCAAGCGTGAGATTGTGAGTTCAATTGGTGGAGCACACTGCCAGGGGTATCTGGGCAAGTCATGGAGAAATGCCCTTAAAACCAATGTATGGTCCTTTGCCCCTTCCCTTCTGACACTGTTCCTCTGCTCTGCTTCTTGACCACTATGAAATAAACATCTTTGCTCCACTATGAAATTCTGCCATGATATTTCTGTGCTAGACCCAGCTAATTAGGGACATACTCACCTTAAAATACACCAGATTAAATCCCTCTTCCTTTAAGCTGTAGGTGTCAGGTATTATGTTCATCAGTAGAAAAGCTTACCAATACAAAAAACAAATTGTAGTCATGCATAGGCTATCACTCGACTGGACAGACAGACCTCAACCTCTCCCAGTGAGTCAGCACCGTTCACAGACCAGGGGAGG
This sequence comes from Dolichotis patagonum, assembly GCA_004027295.1. Taxonomy (NCBI): domain Eukaryota; kingdom Metazoa; phylum Chordata; class Mammalia; order Rodentia; family Caviidae; genus Dolichotis; species Dolichotis patagonum. The sequence continues at coordinate 41,799 of PVJX010008847.1, forward strand.
GAGAACAAATCCACACCAGCAAGTAAGCCAAGTCTGGGAACAAGTGCCATGCCCAGGCCACCACCAGACTGAAACAGAAAGACCTCAGCCTCTCCTTATGAGTCAGTGCCATTTGTGGACTGGGGGTAGAGAGAGCAAAACCACACCAGCAAGCAAACCCAGTCTGGGAACCAGCACCATGTGCAGGTTGCCACTGGACTGGAACAGACAGACCCCAGCCCCTTCTGGTTCATGGGCTGGCAAACAAGAAATACCAACCCCACCTCACCCCCATAAGCAACAGGTTTATCTGAAGAAACACAGGCTGTGATGATAGTTATAGAGGTGAAATATAATTAGATGGCTGTGTTGCTTTGGTGTTTTGCTAACATTGCAGGTCTATGGCCAGTGGTCTGATCATAGATTCAGAAGATAGTGTTATGCAGTGTGACATCTAGAGAAATCTCTTTCTGAGGGTTGCAGCCATTGTTGATTTCCTATGATCTTCTTTTGGAAGTCCTTTATTATTTCCATTGTTTTGTTGCGTTGGGTTTTGCTATCTTTTGTTTTGTTTGATTATGTCAAAACCAATGGCAGGAGCAGCTATTTCAAAGATAGCAAGATATATTATGGTAGCAATTTTGGATTTACTATAGGTTGTTTTGAAGTCCTTTATTGCATTCATTGCTTTGTTTTTATTGTTTCTTTTCTATTCTGTTTGTATTTTTTATTTTAAAGACAGCAAAATACAACAAAACAAGACAGAATAAAGCCAATCAAGACAATGCAGTGATATTGGTATTGAACTTCACAGCAAGATACCAGGATAACAATAATAGGTACTGTAATTTATCTTCACAATAGTTGTCCATTCCATCAGATACAGCAAAATCAAACCAAAAACAGAACATTATAAAACCAATCAAAGCAGAATATTGAATAAAGCAAAATAATTAATTAGAACAAAGCAAAACAGTGAAAACAATATTGGACTTCAAAGAAAAGATAGAAGGAAACCTCCCATATTTGCTATATTGCATACTTGTCATCCTGCCAAGAGATGCTGAGACCTCTGGCCCAGGACAGCATAATCAATCAAACAATATAAACATTTAGTTGCTTTATGTACCTTAGTTGCTATCAACTCTGGCTGACCTCAAAACCATCCAGCTGCTAATGGGGGTAGAGGGAGAGCTGGGACGTTTGATTCTCAGTCCATGTGCCAGTAGGCTCACGGGAGACACTGACTTATTCTTTCCCTCACACACCCCCAGCTCACACCACTTATCAGAAAGGCTGGCTCATTGCTTTCTTGGTCTGTCCCCATGTTACAGCATTGCTGATTCCCAGGAGATGCTGACTTGTTCTTTTCCTCCTATTCTGTTTCATTTTTACTATGTCTGAAGTTATCTGCAGCTCTTTTAAGACATCAAAAGGCATTATAGTAAGTATTGTTGATTTTGTAATGTTTTGAAGTCCTGTATCTTTTACACTGGTTTGTTTTGATTGGTTTTATTCTCTTTTATACTTTTATACTAAATTATATAATATATAATATATAATTATATATTATATAATTTATATAATAAAATTTTATTTTATTTTATTTTAAAGAGCACTAGAGAGATGATGTTAATTCTCTGACTATATCTGCCCATGAGGTTTAAAAGTCTTTGAAACTGTTTTGCAGGAGAGGTTTGCAAATGTGAGCTAGAGAAGCCAGATAATGCTATTTTTAAAAAAGCTTGATAGGTGATTCTGGTCAGAAGTAAGATCATAGTACTGATAGGAAGGCAAACAGTAAAGACCAAGCTCAGGAAGTTTCAGTTGGAAATAATGGCTCCACTGACAGTTTGACTAGAGATCATGTGTTACACTTGGCAAAAAATTTGTCCACATTTTGCCCTGGTCATGAGAATTCACAGGAAACTTATAAACAGGAAGAACTAATTAATCTGGTGAAAGAAATTTCAAAACAGCCTAACATTCGGTATGTGGCATGGGTACTTCTGGCTGCATTTAGCCAAATTTAGAATGAGAACTAGGGGAAAAAACAGAACAGAAAAAGTGTTTAAATTTAAATTTTGGTCCTGAAGGAACCATGTGTAAAGTGAGGATCAAAAGAAGTGTGTATCTGAAGGGACTGGTGCCATTAAAAAGGAAACAAGTATATATTTTATGCCAGGACAAGAACAAAGATGCCTTGAAGGTATATCAAGAAATCAGCAAGACCCACCCATCACAGACTCAAAAGGGAAAACATGTAAACTCTTAATTTGAGAAAAATACCCCTAGTCACCATCCTTGGGAAGGACCAACTATGGAATTGGTCCTTGGGATTCATTCCACCACACTCAATTACTCAGATACAGAGGCCATCATTGCATTGTGGTAAAGGAGGCCTGGCTACTGCCCATCCCAGTGGCACACCTTGGGTCACTCACATGAAGCTAATTTTACCAGTCTGCAGAGTGTAAGAGTTGTGAGGTCAGAGAAATTTCCACACACATTTCAAAGAAAGGACTGGTGAGGGGCAGATAAGGAGCCCTTGAGAGGGCAGTACATGAAGCTGTTGAAATGAATGCAAAGATGCAATGGAAAGTCCAGGAAGTCAGAGATATCAGGAACATGGAACATTTGCCAAGGAAAGTGGCAGCCTGAAAGTAGAGCCAACCCAAGTGAAAAGGGATATGTGCTGCAAATGGCAGGGCCTTTAGAATTGACATGGAATACAGTGCACCCTGGATATAAGATATGGAGCCACAGGATTTAATGTTTGCCCTGCTGGGTTTTGGTCTTGCGTTGGTCAATTCTTTACTGACCCCCTGTTTTTTTCCTTTGGAATAGGGCATTTATCCTGTGCCATTGCACCTTGGAGGTATAGAACTTGTTTCTGTTTTTTGGTTTTTGGTTTTAAATGTTCACTGATAAAGAGTTTGCTTTGAGTCTCAGAAAAGACTTGTGTGTTTGAAAAACATTGGAATTGTTACAACTGTAGAGAAGGAATTGCTGTTTCTGATTGTACACAGGGTAGTTGTATTTTGCTAGGCAGAATTATGAACTTAATATTCTCTTTATTTTGGAAATTAATTATGGTTTAAGGAAATATGTTTGGGTATCAAGCTGATGAGGGCAGGACATAGCAATTAGGGTAGAGCATTATTTTTTATTTTTGGTTTTAGTTTTGTGTTTTTTGTTTTGTTTTGGCTTTGGGATTTGCCTGAGGAGTCAATGAAGCATACTGCAAAGGATGTCTGGTTGAATCATGGCCTTAGAATCAATATATGGTCCCTCATTCCTTCCTCTGGCACATTCCCATGTTCTGCTTCTCAACTGCCATGAGTTCAGTAGGTTTGCTCCGCTACACCCTTCTGCTATGATGCTTCTGTCTCAGATCCAGCTGACAATGGGCTGAATCTTCTTAAAAGTGAGCCAAATTAAACTGTTCTGCTTTTGCCTTGTGGGTTTCAAATATTCTGTCAAACAACAGAAAAGTTGACTCACAAAGATATGCACAACTTCTCAGGAAGACTTTAAGAATCTATGGTCAATAATATGTCCTAGTTTTGCAAAATATTACGAGACAAAACACTCCTTAATTAATATGGACAATTAATAATGCAAAAATTTCAAAATGCCTTAAGGGCACTCCGCTTGTCTCACAGTATTACTGACATCCCCACATATTCCAGCTATTTGATGTATAATTTAAAGGCAATATCAGTTTTGATATTAAGTCTGCTTTTAGGTTAGATTTTAGAACTTTACACCACAATAATTTCTAAGCATTCACAACTGCAATGTATCACCCACAACAAACAATTACACAAAAACAAGAGGGAAATTAAGAATGAATAAAAGTTAATGTTTAGAGAAGAGAGATAAACAACAGGATTTCTATCTTTCAGCTTGCCTTTCCTTATTCAGCCTCTGGCACTGACATTGTTAATGGAGCATTATGTGACTGCATTTCCATGTAGAATTGTTTAAAATAGAATTTATTGCACTTTGCAACTGGGATGTTTTTACTCCATTCTTTCTCATGACTGGTACTCTAAAATAAGTCCCATCTTCCCTTTTTCTCAAACTACTCTTATGGGTTTACGTTTCTTCAAGCATGTAGAAGATTGCATTTTCCAAAAATAGGCATAAAAACATTTCTGATCCCATATGCTCAGTGTGACTTTACCATTCTTCTACAAAGAGTCAAAATCTATCTTCACCTTATCTTGAATTTAGACTGATGTGGCCAATAGAATACATCAAATGGAATACATACAGAATGCATCAAAATGATATGTATCACTGCCAGAATCACTCCAACCTATTTTGACAATTTTTGTTTTGTAATTTATGGAAGCTAAGCCTCATTATACTATAGATAGCCAAGTCGGGTAGAAATAGTATAGGCAGTCAGAAAGGGTTAAAACACTTGAAAAAGTCAATAACAATATGAAAAATACATCATAACTGTTTCCAGAGCAAATCTGTTGGATGCCAGGCCTCAGAATAGAGGCAGAATGACCAGGTCTACATGCTTCCCCAAAGGATAAGATAAGTGGTAACATCTGGTCCAATAAAGTCTAGCTAAACATCAGTCACCTTGGTGGGTGACCAAGACCCTCAAACTTACCTCTTCCTGAAAAGTTTTTTTTTTTCATGTATACTTGCTACATGATTTGCTTCTTCACTGGATCAACATTAAATGAGTGGCTACATTTAAATCTTGTTGGTTGATCATAGCTTTAACCCACATTGGACTCACCTTGTGATTTTGCTCTATAAAACTTCCTCTGTGCAGTGGGCTCATTGGCAACTCACTTGGGATCCCTCCTGTCTCTCAGGAGCTGTATCTCTCCCCCACAAAAAATGTTTCCTACTCTTAACCTCTGTTGTTCCTTAGAATTAATTCTTTGATTTTGGAGAATACATACTCTGTACATCTGATAGCTAATAAGTTGGAAATTGTAACATTCCCCTTATACAATTTAGAGATCTGAATCATTCCTATATCAATTACACAGTATAAAAATATGAACAATTTTAGACACTGTGTGAGAAATGTAAGCCATTTGGAGAGGCCCTAGAGAATGAGATTCCTAAATAAAAAGGCAAATACCCCAAACAAGAGATTCGTGGGTGTGACAACCATCTTACAAGTAGATCCTCCATTTGTGTGGGCCCAATCCACGCTATGTGGGTCAGAGGACACCACTCATCCCAATCCTTCTCACATTCCTTATTCATTAAAGTAAATCAAGAACAAGATAAAAATGGTTGTTTTAAGGCACTGTTATGGAGTATCTTGTTATGCAGCAATAGATAATTGTAACAAGACACTTAATAGTGCTAGAAATTATTTAACTTGAGTATTGTTTTTATTGTCTGTCCCCTTCTAGAATGTAAGATTTTTTAAAATTTTTATTTTAAAAAGAATAAAACCAAGTAAAATAACACAGATTAAAGACAATCAAAACAAAACAGTGAAACTGAAATAGGACTTCAAAATAGGATAATGATTACCATAATGTCTCATGTTATCTTCAAAATTGCTGCCCATACCATCAGACATAATAAAATCAAACAAAACAGAACAGGATAAAACCAATCAAAACAAAACACTAAAGAAAACAAAACAATAAAGAGGCTGGGGATATAGTTCAAAGGCACAAGTGTCTGCCTGGCAAGTACAAGGTCCTGAGTTTGAGTCCTGGGAACAAATAATGAAAGAAAGAAAGAAAGAAAGAAACAAAGAAAGAAAGAAAGAAAGAAACAAAGAAAGAAAGAAAACAAAATAGTTAAAAAATATATTGGACTTCAAAGCAAGACAGAAGGAAACCCCCCATAGTTGCTGTACTGCATATTGTTATCCTCTAAACAGATGCTCAGACTACCAGCTTTAGGTCTGCAAAGTCAATCAGACAATCTAAGCATTAAGTTATTTTTGTACCTTGGTTGCTATCAGCTCAGCCTGCATTCCTCCTAATCAGTCTGTTGCTTACAAATGGGGAAGGAGGGCTCTTCTTGTCTCCCAGCTGGCATGCCAGCTGGCTCACTGGAAGTGAAAGTTGGCTTCTTGTTTCTCTTCCTGGCTGTGTATGGCTGCTTCTGGCTCACAGGAAGGGCAAATTCAGAATGCAAGATTTAATCAATTCATAAACTCTTTTTTTTCTGGTCCACTAAAGTGTACAGAGTATTTGAAATAAAGTAGATGTTCAGCAACTATTCGTTAAGTTATAATTGACTATACTTTCTCACTGGAAATTCTGAAGGCAACCAATAACATTTTCTGGTAGATGCCTGTCCATTCTACTACTGTCCAGCCCATTATACCACTGTCTAGTTCATCTTTTATTTTTTTGGAGGCATTCATCTTTATGAGGGAATATGTGTCATGAAAAAGCCAGAAAACTTATGGGCAAATGTAGCATCATAACATTGATCAAGTGCAATTTTCAGAAGCAAAACCAAGAGAAACATTTCATTTGGGGCCACCAGCATTTAATTCTCAATGTGACTCCAGAGCTTCCATCAGGGTCATGAAAGAAAGAAACCAATATTCCCTCTCTGATCACTACAGTGGCCGATGTGGAGCCAAGCACAGGGAAAGAAGTTAATGCACTACCTAGAGAGGGAGCATGTCTTTCAAGGACAAAAGAGTTATGTCAGAAATAGCTATGGCACTATGTCAGGAAGAGCTTGAGTTCATAGTGTTTTATGTTTTCAAGGTCCTCAAAGTTCTTCACTGACTGACGGTTTGATTATCCTAGCACAGTATAATTTTCTCCATTGACAGACTGGTACTGAAGCCTAATCATCCCTCTCTGTAGACAATAAAAGCCTTGAAAATTCCAATAGTTTTATCTCTGCTAGCACATTAAGTGTTAAAGGCCACCTTAAAGGTTTATAAACATATAATGGCAATCCTTCATTGTTAGGTGCATATTCATGCACCTAACATGTTTTCTCAAAACAGAAGTGTCTGCTCCTATAAATATCTTAACAGAGAGAGACATAGTTTGTCCAATCTTTTTTATTTTCTACAAAATAGCTTAGAACATTAAATAACAAGGATACCACCTCTTTGCCAAAGAAGCAAAATCTACTTCCTCCCAAATATCAAGAGTTCATTTACCACAGCTGAAGGTGGCAAGCAATTGCAGACCCAGAGATACACTGATCCATGTTCTGCACAGATGTCATGAGTAGATGAATGTGCATGTCTTGAATAGAACCATTAGCCCTAGAAAAAAGATTGATAATAGCAGTGAGAATGTTAGCAAGCCTTTGTTTGCCCTTTCTTATTTTGTATGAGGTTTTCTTCATGTTTCTACCTTCCTTTACTGAGCAATGTGAATGCCTTTGGTATTTGGAAATTGTGCCAAGGAACTTTTGGTTCTTCTTTATGTAGGTGCTATTCATCTATTCTCATAAATATCTATAAAAATGCATTATTCTAACATGAGATTTAGTCTCTAACATTGAAGTTGTACAGGATGGCCACTAATGGAAAATTCACATTGTTACCATGTTTAAAATTCCCTGCTCCAACATTTAACCAAATCTGTGAGTTTATTTAGCTCAACATCTTAGTTTCAAAACACACCATTCTCAATTCAAAGTGTAAAGCATTATATTTGCTAAATAAATGAGTCAAAGTGCACCCTCTGCTAATATAAGCAAGACATCGTTCCTCCCACTACACCCACCATCACTAACAAAAGTAGTGTAATCAGCCCTCCTTAATTACATGCTATGGCCAGCAAAAAAAATCTTTTTTTCAATTTTTATTTTTATTAGTACCTGTTTGCAGTTCTAAAATGCAATGATAACATTTTTACTTAAGAGTTGGTACATGTACATAACACATTTTAATTCTTTTTTCATCCCCTTCTCTTCCCATCCACCTATCCTCTTTCCATAGCTTAGTCCCCTTTTATGTTGCATATGATCCATCTCTCTATTTATGATTATATATCTTTATTTTGCATTTTGTGTATATATTAGGTTTCTCATAAGAGAAAAATCATGTGACATTTCTTGTGTTTGATACTTATATAGAATGAAGCCATAACAGTATAAAATAACTGAACTACTTCTATTGTAGTACAACAATGTATCATTAGCATGAGCATATGACATTGTCTTGAACTGTTTTTAAAAGTACTTTTCTTAAAGTAGTATAATGCCATAATGGTTATTGTATTGATCAGGCTGCTATGACAAAAAATCATGGACTAACTGAATTAAAGAACAAGAACTGATTTTCAACAGTTTTAGTACCTATAAAATCCAAGATTAAAGTGCCAGCTGATTCAGAGAGAAGGATATTTTCCTGGCTTGTGACAGCCAACTTCTCATTAGATCCTCAAATGACAGACAGGAAAAGGAGGGAATAAATGAAAGAGAAAGAGAACAAGCACCTTGGTATATCCTCTTAAAGGCACTATCTGAGCATCACAACATGGACCACTTAACTTCATCTAAACCTAGTTACTTCCCAATGACTCCATCCTTAAATATCATCTCATTGGATCAACAAGTATAAAGGGGTAGGGGTGCAATTCAATCCATGGCAGTTATTGTAACTACTATGAAAATACAAGAGTAAATCAAAGCAAAAAAACAATTAAAGGAACTGGTCAATAGTGGGCCCATTATTTGTAATAGCTCTTGAGTTCACCATCTGTCTATAGATTTGTTCCACTTGAGAGCAGAATCTGGCATCTACATGCCAGTTTTTAACTTGTACCTGAACATTACCAAAGTTCTTCCACAAGGAGTAAAGTTTAAACTGCCTCTCTTCCTGCCACAAAGGGACTAATTATAAGAGAGGCAGCTTTTTAGGCAAATGGTCTACTCAGAGAAAAGACACAGCAAGCTGCAAAAAGAAAACAGAAATAGCTTCCAAAGCAGCTTAGCCAGAAGCAGAGGTTTCATAGGAGGCTTTAAAGGGAAGCAGAAGCTCCTGATTCAAGAACTTGAGTTGGAGCCAGCTGGGACTTCCTGATATCTCCAAAGGAAAGAAAAAACAAATGATATCTGTAGCTTCTACATGAAAAAGAGCATTACTGTCTTATGGGAGTCCAGAATGTGCCATCCCCAAATGAAATATTCTTAAGCTGAAAGCAGTTTATGGATGGAAAATTCCCTTCTCTCCACTTGCTTAAAATCAAGACCCAGATTTACAAAGACAAAGGCATCCATCCCCCTTACAAAGGAGAACAAAAGTTAACCACTGCTGTAGCCATGGTTTGCAAGGGAAAAGTTGTACTATGGGACATCTAATTTATAGTATTATTTTATAATATTCACCCAGATGCAAAAGAGTTCAGGAAATCTGTCCACACATGAGACACAAAGAATCCATCTGAGAGCCTGGATCCCACAGTAATGTCCCACATGAGCCCAACTGAAAACCTAGAGTCCATGATAAAGCCCTCCACAACTCCAGCTGGAGGCCCAGAGCCCATAACAATGCCTCATGCAACTCTGTAAGACCTGCACTGGGAAGGCCCAAAGGTCAGTGGTGGAAGGTAGAAAGTCTGTGCCAGCAAGATGAAGGATCAGTGCCAGCAGGCTGAGGGATCTGCACTGGAGCCCAGAAGTGATGCTCAAGATAAGGACCAGCACTCTCCCAAAAAGAACCATAACCATCCTCAGCAGCAGCAAGGACTCACGTTCCTGCAGTGATGAGAACAGCTAATATCAGGAAAACCAGCATGACGAGCTTATGCAGGAGAATCAACAGCACACCACCTTCCCCTTCAGTTCTTTTCTTATGCTGTTGGCAACAGTTCTCAGTTGGGCCTTCCACACCTAGCATGCTGATTCAGATCAACTGAGTGTTACAAGTTGCTCATTAGTTAATCCACCACAAACACCAGAAATATCTCTGAACCCAAGTCAACCTAGAGATGGTACTAGAGGAAATCTGTGTTAACCAGGTTTATTACCTAACCATTATCTGTTGTTTGTCTTTCCACAATTTTATGCTCCTAGAGACTCAGTCTTTTTCATTCATCTTGTCACTTCTCAAAAATTTTACTCTTTTTGTTGAAGATAACCGTATGAGCTGGAATATGAAACCATTCTTTTAAGAACTATTTCTATGTATATGAAATATACATGTTAATAAGCTTCTGTAAGTTTCTCTCTTATAAACCTATTTTTTATTACAGGAGTTGATTCCAACTAAGAATTTTTGAGAGTTGAAGAAAATATAATTTTTATACTACATTCTCATAGTAAGATCCCCAGAATATAAAATTTGAGAAAAGTTGACTGGGTCAAACCAAAATTATTCCCTTAAGTACATTTAACTACACCATCCTATAAATTTCTACTGATGGACCTATGGAAATTGATAACACACTTCTATAATATTTTCATTCAAAGGTGGTGCAGGATAATGTATAATTCTAATTCTAAAACATGTTTTCTTTAAATTTAACCAATTCTCTTCATTATCTTCATGAATGCATGAAGTCTTCAAAGCCTCTAGATGTCAAATGCCCAAGGTAAGAAGACTAGATAAAAATACATCTTATAGATTACCATTCTCACAAAAAGTATCTACATCTACCAGGAATTTGCTACATCGCATTCAAAATACTGACTGGTTTATCACTCATTGCTACCAGCTTAATCCATCTAAATTTATGAAGAACAAAGATCATAGATTAAAAATTGTGATCTACATCCCTCTCATGGCATATCTATTTCAAATACTATCCATCTAACAAAGAGATAGATACCACCTAATGTTTAATAATTCAAGTGCATACTGTTTAAAGTAGTTCCAAGTTGGGATTATCCAGATACACCCATGTCAAAAGGTACAGTACTGTGATATTTTACATGCAAAGGAAACTCAACACATTCTAGTGTGAATTTTTTCATTAACTAACTGTATTGCATTGGACCATAACTTCATGTGTCTTTAATTTGTTACTTATTACCCTTATAAGTAATAGTAATAGACTGTACTAGACTGATTTTTAGTCTGACTAATGAAAATCCATGTGTGGAAAGCTAACTTTTATACATGAAAACCTTGATACAAAACAGAACCAAATCCCAAAATAATGAGCAACAATTTTGGGAGCTGACCTATAATGTATGTTGGCTCCACTATAACATAAAATGTTTTATGTATTAATGGAGTGCAGATATGGATTTGAGACATAAGCATACATTAGATCACCCAATGATTTATCATCAGGTACAGCAAGGAAGAAATGAAGCAAGGTGACCATAACTCTTAGTTTTCAAAGAACCTCTAACAATTCACTAAAGAACGCATGTTAACTTTAATTTGTTCTGGTAGTTGAATATAGTTGGGAAAAATATTCTCCAGTCCTATGTACTAGAGGGTCTTACAAAATTGTTTAATCAGATCACATGGAAATTAAAATCTTCTTCCTCCAAAAAGTGAATGGAAAATTAAAGAAAATATAATAGCCATTAACTTTGTTTCTCATCTCTTTGATTGTTTAAATCATGTTCTATTCTAAAATGAGTTTGGTAACCTAGAAGGTGATCAAACCTGTGTCCATTGGTTTATAGAGACAGGCAACAGTATCACACATAGAAAATCTGCCTATGGTGCAAGCAACTGCAATTGATCTGGCCTGCTTGATGGAAACTATTACTCAGTTTATAGGACCTGGTTAAATAGTACTGTATGTGAAACTCTGGCCTTCAGAAGTATAAATAGAAGTTTGTCCCATAAGTACCAACTCCACAAAATGTAGTGAATCCTTTGTATCAGTAACATGGAAAGTCTATAAAACTATAATGGATACATTGTGAACCATGCATATTTTCTGTCTTCATGGGTTTGTAAATTGTTCATAGTTAGTTGAAACAATACAAGCAAGTCCTTCACCCTTAACACAAGCCAGGCTTATCTTAATGTAGGTTACACTTCTCTGTCCACCAGTTCCATCCTACATATAAATTAAAGAAATTTGCTTATTAAGGTTTTATCCTCCTTATCTATCTAATGTGGAGACCAATCTCTTCAGGTAGCTGCAGCAGGTTCTGTCATCTCTGAAGGCTTACAATCTGCTACACAATCACCTCTCCCTGTCTTCTGGCTTGAATTTTCCTGCTGTCAGTCATCAGCTTTTCTCCAAGATCATGCTACAGACCCTGTTTCTCCATATCATTTCATCATTAATACCCTCTAAGATCAATTATGTTTCTAACAATAAGAAATATTTTTATCTCTTTGAAATGATTTAGTGACCAGACAGACTTGATAGCAGAGGGGCCTATATTCCTGATAGGTCACATTCCTTCTTACTTTCCGGTGTCTCCTCCAGAAGGCCAAGGCTCATGAACTCTAACAGACATGAATTATTTACTGAGAACCAACTATACACTGTACTCTACATAATAAATCTCTGTTGCCCAAAGCCTATTATGATATCACTCTTTGTGGTTTTCTTCTTAAAGATAAATAATCCAAGTAGTTTGTATTTGCTTTTCCCATCCGTACTTTTGTTACTTTCTTTTAGGTCTTTCATTGTACCATGGACATTCTGTAAACAGATATATTTAATTGTGAAATAAAAAATGGGGTTAGTTTTCACTTCCAAGTATGTCATTACTACATAGCAAGAAAATCATTCTTACCTCATGAGCCACAGTAGAAATTTGTCAACATCAGTTAACTGTATAGTCTACTGGAAATTTTCTTTCATTATGTGTATAACCCTTAATGTTTTTATAAAGTAAAATGTTTTCTGCATTGAAGCGCAGAGACATAGGCGTATACTTGGGCTTTTTGTCCTACTGCACGTTGGAGGTGCCGCACTGCTTCTCACAGTTCCCTTGTCTATATGAACAGGGAGTGGGTAGCCATTTTACCAAGAACTTAAAGTATTATCTAAAACATAGGGCAGCAGAGATAAAGCTTTTAGATATCATTATCTGTGACTATTTGACTCAGATAATCTGAAAGCCAAATTTGTTAGAAAGGCCAAGTATTTGAACTTATAATCATTTGAGTGCAGAATATCTTGAAGGGTTTTTACACACATGACCTAATTGATTCTCACTGACTTGCTTTTGTGTAGGCCAAAAAAGCCAACATATTATTATGCACTTTTTACAAATTCAAAAACTGAGGTCTAGAGTAATTAATGATTTGCCTATTGTGACACTGCTAGAAGACATAAAAGTCACAGTAGAAATTCAGGCTTTCTGATTCTCTATCAAGGAATCATTTTGCTATAACATGTTTTTCTAAGTCACTATAGGAGCTCAAGGGAGGGCAGTGGCATACTTCATGAAAAGGGAGAAAAGGAAGGAAATACTCTCCCAAAGCTACTAAGAAGTATGTCCCCTTTCCTAAGAAGTGTAACATTTTTAAATTTTATTTTAAAGAGGATAAAACCAAGAAAAATAAAATAAAATAAAACCAATCAGAATAAACCAGTATAAGTGGCACAGGGCTATAAGACAATATGAAATCAACAATAGCTACCATAATGCCTCTTGTCTTCAAAAGAGCTGCGGATACTGTCAGATATAGTAAAGATCAAACAGAACAGAATAGAACCAATAAAAACAAAATAATGGAGAATCTCAAAGATGGTGGACCAGTAGGTAGCAGGATATGGAGCCTCTCTGTGAGAGACAGCTCAAATGCCAGAATAGAACACCCTGGAGATACCCAAACAGATGGAGATGGATTCTCTCAACCCAGGAAGAAACTGAAGTGAAAGAAACTGCTCAAATAGGAGATCCTGGGGCTACCATTAGAGAAGCTAAGATCGGAAAGCATGGCGCTCTCACCAAGCCACCTGCATTCATGCCTGAGATCAACCTGAGTGACTGCACCCACGCCGATGCGACTGGCTTGAGCGGCCGTGAGCATGGAGCTGAACTGCCCTGCATGTGACTCACCCAGAACCAGCCCTGCACACAACTCACCCAGAGGCACCATGAATTCATGCACAGCTGCACTGAAGTCGGAGGTTGGGGAGCCCAGCAGTTCTCAGAGACTGGCATCAACCCACAGTGAGTGATGGAAATAAGACCCTCCCATGGGAAAGGGGCAACCAACTGGATGACATGTTGCAGTTGGGCAGGACAGCCCTAATTCTGTAAGGAAGTGGCTTCAGTTGGTTGCTCCCCTTGCAGAGTGGATTGGTGAGATCTGCTTGGACTGGGCGGCACCCCTGGCCAGGACCCAGTGGGTCATCACAAACGAATTCCATAAGCATGGCACGTGCTGATTCAGTGAAGGCCAGTGAAGGTTGACTGGCCTGGAGGGGAGAAGCCAGCATACACTGCCCTTGCTTGCACTTCAGTCTGTGATAGTGGACTGGAGAGGGCAGAAACCCCTAGCCTGTGTGCTCCAGAAGAACCCTAACCACAAGAAAAGGGGCTGGGAATTACACTATACACTTGTATTGAAGAAACCAAAAATATGACGTGAGAGAAAAATAACAAAAAGCCCACAGTCCCCGACACTGAGAATATTCATCCAGGAGATGTAAATACAAAAAATATTGAGGGCAGCAAACATGCAACATCAAACACAGAGTCAGCAGACATAAAGAGATATCTTTGGAATCTCATAAACAAGATCAAAACTGAAATATTAATTCAAGTTAAACAAGAGATAAGTACATTAATAAAAGAAAAGCTAAGCAACTCTCAAGAAGACACAGACAGAATAACAGAGGAACAAAAAATGAGAGAAATGTTCAATGAAGAATATAAAGAAAACCTAGAATTCATGAAGCAGATTCAAAGAGATTACCAGGAAACTAAAAACTTCACTGAAAGTTGGCAAAACTGCTTGAAAGAAACTAAAGATAGACTATCAAAACTTGAAGACAGGTTTGCAATGTGTGATCATGAAAGGGAAGATCTCTTAAAAATAACAAGGGAGCAGGCATTAACAATAGGAAGGCTAGAGGACAACAAAAGGATCTATAACTTAAGAATAAAGCATGTGAATGAAGAAGCCGGAGTCAAAACAAAAGAATTGCAAAGGCTATTCACAGAAATTATTAAGGAAAACTTCCCAAACATAGAAAAAGGAAATGATATGCAGATGTATGAAGCATACAGAACTCCAACCACCTAAAACCAAAACAGAGCTACACCCAGACACATGATAATCAAGATCCCATAAATTCAATATAAGAACAGAATATTAAAAGCCATCAGAGAAAAGAAACAGATCACCTATAAAGGAAAACCCATCAAAATCATGGCAGACTTCTCAACACAAACCATCAAGTCAAGAAGAGCTTGGAGTGAAGTAACTCAAGCCCTGAAGGAGAACAACCTCCAGTCCAGATGGATGTATCCTGCGAAACTCTCTCTAGAAATTAATGGAGAAGCAAGATGCTCCCATGACAAAGAGGAACTGGGAGAATTTGTGACCACCAACCCAACCCTACAAAAAATATTGAAGGACATTCTAGAGAGAGAGAAAAAGAATACAAACATTTCAGGAGCAGTGGCAGAGTGAATGGGGCAGTGAATGGGGCAGTGGAGTGGAACAGAAAAATAGACAACCAATGGCAGAAAAACAGAATAGCAGAAATAAGGCAGAGAAGATTGGTTGTAATCTCTAGTATAGATGGCCTTGAAATATTAACAGAGAGAAACACAGGCAGAGTAGATCAGGAGATAGGGTCCATTGAGATGCTCTATATAGGGAGGTAGTGAGACCCAAAATAAGCAGTGCACACTATGGGAGTGAAAGGGAGGAACTGTCTAAAAAAGGAAGGCAGAGGATATTGCTAATAAGGTAACAAGATTTAAAAATCTACATTATTTTCACCACTCTGCTTAGATGGATTACATGCTATTCCACTTTGTCTACTTACACTAGATTTGAGGACACGGTCAGCTATCCCAAAAATAAGAGGACATATTATGGTAATCATCCTTAATTTCCTATCAACTTAATCTGAAGCCCTGATTAACTTATACTGTCTTATTATGACTGATCTTATTTGAATCTGGTTTGTTAGATTGTTATTTTGTATTGACTGGTTTTATTCAAATCTGTTATGATTGATAGCATCAAGTCTAAGAGTATAGGCAACTACACTGAAGATGACAAGATTTACTAAGATACCCACTCTGGTTTGATTATTACTTGCTTTTGAAGTCTTATAATGTCTCCAATGCTTCATTTTTATTAATGTTGTTATATACTGCTGAGACATTATGGTAACCATTGTAGATCACCTTATATTGCGGTTTTATGTGACTTTTTTGCCTCATGCTTTTCTAGGAATTGTTTTGTTTTATCTTGCTTTGTTTTGTTTTTCCCTCTAATACAGAAATGATAGATATACATGTAGAGACTCGTGCATGTGTAGAGCTTATAAACAGTTTACGAGAACCAACTATATAACGCATGTTGAAATGAACAACTACTTTGAAGAAAAAGAGACACTACAGTACCCAGTGATGATTCCATAATGTCATGATGTATAGTCCAGCAAAACTATCACTCTTTGTTCAAAGTGATTTTAGCTAGTTTTGTCTTGTTTAAGTTCAACACACATCAAGGTATGGACAGCTGTTTTGAAGAGAATCGGAGACACTATGACAACCATTCTTGGCTTCCCTAATGTCTGGTCTTGAAGACCTGAAATGCCTTCCTTGTCCTGTTCAGATCAGTTCTATACTATGTTATTTCATGTGAATTCCCTGTATGTGATGATATGGACAACTACTTGGAAGAAAACAAGAGCCAATATGATAGATAGAGAGTAAATATCTCCGATTGTCTAGCTTTGAAATCTATGTCCCTTACATTGCTTTCCTGTGATCTGCTTTGTTCTATTTTGTTGTGTTTAATTTTACCCTTTTGATATAATTGCATGTATGTTTAAATGTGTAAAATGGATGGCCATATTACTGTTTTTGTCAGATCATGGAGCAGAACTGTTAACAGTCTCAGTGTTTGAATGTCTACTTTTCATGTTTTAATTTTATAATTTGAACAACTATTTCCAAGATGTCAGTATGTAATTTATCAAGTAATGATTTCTTAGTGGGTTTTTTTTTTGTTCTTTTCCTTTTTTCCTGGAACTCTGTATTATTACTACCCTTTATTCTGTTTTGTTTTTTTTTTCTCTTTAAATAAAATTTTAAAAAAACAAAATAATGAATGAAATAAAGGACTGCAAAACAAGACAATAGTAAATACAAAATCTACCATAAATATATCTTGCTATCTGTGAAGTAGGTAGCTCATGCCATCAGATATAACAAAATAAAAAAAAAGAACAGAAAAAACCCCCACCCAACAAAACAATGAAAACAATACAGGATTTCAAAACAAGACAATATGGAATCAACAATGGCTGCCATCCTCAGAAGAAGATTCCCCTTATATGCCACACTGGGTACTGCTATCCTCTGAACAGATGATCAGACCACTAGCCCTAGACCTGCAAGATCAGTGAAACACCAAAGCACCACAAGTGGCAAACTGCATATCACCTTAATAGCTACCATGGCAGCCTGTGTTTCTCCAGATCAGCCATTTGCTTATGGTGAGGTGGGGGAGATTGGCTCTTTTTGTTTACCAGTCTATGTGCCAGAAGGGGTTGGGGTCTGGCTGTGCCCCTGCCACCAGCAGCCAGAATATGGCACTGGTTCACAGAGAGAACCTGCTTCTTGGTGAATCCTTGTTCTCTCCCCTGACAGTCCACAAATGGCACTGACCCAAAGTGTAATATTTTTAATAGAGGACTCTACCAAGGGCAAGTCCAAGGTTACAGAATAAGAAATGAATTGTATTCCAAAACAGTGAAGGCACTATAAATAGTGAATAGTGCCTTCACTATTTTGGAATGGGTATCCTTGTACTGCTCACGTCTGCTCCCATAGGCACATAGGCACCCCTTAGCATATGACCACCATACTTGTGAACCCAGGCAAACATATGGTGATGTAAATGGAGCTTAGACTTAGAGCCACTTATCTACCCAGATAAGCGTTTTGGTACAATTTACAAAAGTGAGTGTTCTTAAATTCACAAATTTGGGGGTA
Source organism: Dolichotis patagonum (assembly GCA_004027295.1). Lineage (NCBI taxonomy): Eukaryota > Metazoa > Chordata > Mammalia > Rodentia > Caviidae > Dolichotis > Dolichotis patagonum. Next base: position 59,823 of record PVJX010008847.1, read on the forward strand.
GTAGATTTTTCCATTCTGACTTCTCCATCATATTTCCTTTATGTCAGGTGCCATTAGAATGGAATCTGGCTAAGAGGAAGCTGAGTTGAGACATATTTAATTTAGTTAAAGATGCAGGTTTGTGACTCATAGGTTTTTTTCTTTATAAAATTTAGCTATTCTTAGCTATCTCATTGTAGAAATGGATTCCAGAAGTACTTGTATGACTGATTATACCACATTATGAGAGACAGTGCAAAGGTCATATTATAATGTATGATTCAAGACCCAGCTCTATAAGATATGGGAAATAGAAAAGGAAAAAGTTTTATAATTGTACAGAACAAAACACTAGTCTGTGGAGAATAACTTCAACCATAAGATGGGTAAAATTCTAAGGATTCATTTATTCTGACAAATATCCTTATGCATGCTAAGGATCAATTTATCACTCTGGTATAAATAGAAGTTCTTGCCTTTGGGGGAGGTTCCATAATGTGCTGTATACAGTTATATACAAGCTATATTTTTCTAGGAATTATAGAGAATTGAATTTATCAGGAATCCCATGTTTGAAAGATACCTGTCTGATAACTGTAATACACAGTTTGCATGGTATGCTTATACATTCAATCAAAAACAGCAAGCAAATTTCCATCAACCATGTTCAGTGAAACACTGAATTATCTTCATATTTTCTCCTCAGAAAACAATATTATAAGGTCATTTCACATAAAAAGTAATCAAGCACCAAACAGCTGAAAACATAAATAAAAGACATAAAGATGTTTCAGGCATTTATAATTTAAAATACCATATTTTCTAGAAATAATTGTAATTGCAGTGCTTGTCATATTTTTAATTTATATTTGCTTAATTTCTCTTCTTGTTCCAAATAAATGTCTTTTTTGTTTCCTATTATATATTTTTAACCTTCTGTTATTTTTCTTTTAAAAGGCTCAAAAATTAAGTAAGTTCATGGCTTATAGATCCTGGATTTTCTCTTGCTGGAGGTGACATTTGAGATAAATTATGCTGGGAAGATTTTGTCCTCCTGGCTTTTCAATGTATACTTCTTAAACTCAGTAAAAATAAAATATTATTTTTTTCCATATCCAAACTTTCTACCTGCTTGAGAATGCTCCCTCAACACATCCCTTAAAGCAAATCTGAAAGTTCTTCAGAATTTATAGTATTGTCTTCATCTTCCAGAAAGAGATGAATCATGATTATAATTTTTATTTTTTCCACTGACATTTGTTCAGCCCCACAAATGATTTTACAAGAATAATCATTCTTGAAAAAAAATATAGAGTCATTGCCAAATAAAAATGATTCATCCTTTACCAGAAAAAAGTGCATTATTAACAATATAATCTCTGCAGGCATAAAGTTTGAATTCATACCGCAAATATCTATTTCACAAACTATTCATGCCTTTCCTTTAAGGAGGTAGTGCTCATATATTTTAAGCTTTCATGTGCATATAATTTACTAAATGTACATCAAATATAATATAACATATCTAGCACATAGTGTCTATGTATGAAAGTCAGTATTTTAATATAATTGCCCATTTATATTAAAAGCCTCTTATAAAAATCTTTTCCTCTCCTGAAATATCTTTTTCCCCAATGAGAATAATAGTCATAATTATAGAGTAGTAACACATGACAGATAATGTTCCAATTTTAGAAAATTAGCTCTTTCTTAGCCTTGCAATAAAACCTTTTTTATCTGCCGTGGTACCAGTGTCATATCGAGTGAGGGTATTATTTGGCTTTTCAGGGCAAAGAGACACGTAAGAAAGCACTCACTAAGACAAAATTGTTATATTAACTAACACAGATGACTCTTAGAGAACAACAGGAGAATCAGAAATAATGTATTTTCAACTTGAAGCGGTTTTTTCAGAATTATATTTTAAGCCATTTTGATTAAGTTAAAATCAATTTTTATATTCACAACTCATTAATTTTTCTTTTGGTAAACCTAAATATTTAGTGGGCCATTTCCAAATGTTTCTTGGCATTGTGTATATATGGTAATATATCCTGTTTATTCACCCAATAGTTCAAAATTTAGTCTTCAATTTCTCAAGCCAAGATATCTGGTAAGTTCAGCCAATAATGATGCAAAGGAAAGAGCATAGGCCAGTGTGTCCATGTCCAGATCTACCACTGCCAAGCTCTCAGAAAGTCTCAATTTTTCTGGCTATAAAATGGGAAGGATAAGTTAAACTGTTTGTATATTTGTTTTTGAAGACTTAATTTCTAAGTAAGTATCCATCATCATGGATTAACTCACAATCTCTTTCATTCTCACATTAATACCAGAGGATAATTATCATTTTCTCCCTTATATAGATGAAGAAATTGAGATGCTAAGAAAAAGAGAGAAAACTTCCACTCTTTAAGTCTGCCAGAAGTTTTACTTATCATTGTACTTACATTTACAATGAACTCTGTTGGGTCCTCATGCTACAGGGTAGGAAACCTGATCTCAAAAAATCAGTTATGTCACTAATAAGTGGCAAATTGATCTTGGATTCATGGCTGCCTTGACTGAAATCTTTCTGTTCCTTCCACTACATAACTTCTTGAATCAATTTTTCTGTAGAGTGTTTTCAATTCAAATAAAGGGACCAATGATGGCAAGTGAATTGTCTAACCTTCACAGATACATCAGTGCTCCCCAAGAAGAGCTCCGAAACCATTTCTGAGGTGTCTTTTAGCATTCTCATCAACCCAAGGTAAGCAGGGAGAAAGAAGAGTACTAATAGATCCGAACTTCATTTGAACTCTGATAGTCCAGAGAAATTGTGGCTATTGTTCTGAACAAGAACTGCAGTATGAAATCTGTTCACAAAAATCATTAATCTTGAAACTTGCATCTCGGCGCGACTGCTTGGGACTGGTAGGCGCGCCCTTCATCTGCAGGGAACTGCCTGGAGACCAGCATCTGGGCCAGGTCTGTTTGGGCCTGTAGCCCCACCCTTCACCCCCAGAAAGTCTCCCAGAAAGCAGCATCATGGCCTGTCTCCTTGGGACCTGAAACTCTCGGACCCGCAGAGTGGGCTGGGCTGTTTGGATTGGGAATATTGTGGAGACTGGCATCTTGGCCAGGTCTGTTTGGGACCAGGAACTTTTCAGAAACCAACATTCTGGGCTGACTCTTTGGGACCTGTAGGCCCTTCACTCACAGGGAAACTCCTGGAGACCTGCCTGGGACAAAGCACGGTGGCCTGGCCTGCCTGAGATTCCACAGGCTCTGAGGTGGCCACACCCAGCATTTGCCTTACAACTTAGGGAGCCAGGAGCCCACAGAGGGGAGTTAGGACCCTGTGAGGAAGCCAAGAGCCAGTGGGGGAGCCACTGCCCCTCCAAGAACTGAGGGCGTAACAGGTAATTTCCCACACAAGCAGAGAAAGCTTTGGAACACCGCTCAAAGAAAGGAAATATAGAAAAATGACAAAAGGAAAGACCAAAAGGCAGGCTCAAAGCCCTAGCCCTCCCCAAGAAAGCTTAGAAGCTGTGTACATAGAAGAAAAAAGAAGCCATACAACTGAAATGTCTGAAATGATATCAAATGAAATAAATATGCAAATAGAGAAAGCTATGGAGAAATTCAAACCAGAAATACTTGCCCAGGTAAAAGAAGAATTGATAAAAACAGTGAAAGAAATAGTGAAC
>PVJX010008848.1:0-63529 GCA_004027295.1 Dolichotis patagonum
TGAATCTTTCAGCATTATATGAGTAATACTAATTTTATGAAAATATATGTAATGTTTTTACATCTCCCTATTTTCTTTCCTCTGGGACTTAGATGATATGACTTTTCATCAGACTTCTAATGTAGTAATTGGCATCTGCTAGAGAGTGACAGACTAAAGTCTAAAAGAGGACTCACTTCCCCATTTGTCCCTGATTTGGTCAATTTTACCTGAACAATTAAATCTGTTGGTTGACCATATCTTGTCCATCTACCTCACAAGTTCCCAGTTTTCTCCACCTTAGACCTGCCTTACCTCATGAGTTTACTCTATAAAAATCCTGAGAAAATACAGAATCTTTGGTAACTCACTCAGGACCTCTTCTATCTCTCAGACAGAAGCTTTCTTTCTCTCAATAAATATTTCTGCTCTTAAGGAAAAATAAAGTCTAAAAGGCATGTTTCATTACACATTGAGTTGAACTTGGTTTTAAAACAGTTTTCATTTGCACATATTTTCAATTAATTTTATGAATTAAATTATTTTTTGGAGAGCATCTGTGGCAGACTTTGAGCTAATGAGACGAAACTTTGAAGGTATAAAAAATAATTCTATCTTGTGTTCAGGAAGAATGAACAGAAGTTGAAGTATACTTCAAGAGAATTCTCATTCTATCTCTCCCTTTCTTGTTCGTTTTTCTCATGCCTCTTATTCTTTCTGCAAATACATTTTAAAATTTCATGTATCAGAACAGTCACATATGGAAAATTTTCTGTACCACAGGGGTGTTTTAGTACCTTATCTCAATTCTAAAAAAGAACTTAATTTAGAAAATAAAATTGTGCAATTTCTTTAATACATGGAAACCTCTTTAGAATTAGATATTCTGTGAAGTCTTAGGTATAATCAGTTGCATGCTGGTGCTCTTTTTTTCTACTATTAAATACAGTCATAGTAGTCTTAAAAAGCATGGCAAATTTCTACCATCTTTAAAACATTCACCAAGGACAACTAGATCTAACAGATCTCAAGCAACAGTCTGTTAGTCAACGCTATTTTTTTTCTTTGTAAGTGGGCTCTGTATACCTGGTTTGTAATGTCTACTATGCCTGTATTTAGGTTTTCATTCATACCAACTTCTCATGTTGTAAAACTGACTTGAATGGACCAAAACTTATAAAAGGAGAAAAAAAGTAGCAATTGAAAGGAAAGTCAATACACCAAATCAAAATATATCTCTAAGCTTACCATGAGGTATGTATTTGTCTTGTAGCATGGTATAGCCTATCACTATGCAGATGTGTCTTTATTTCAGCAGTTTTCTTTTGTTATATCTTTAGTGCATTTCTGCTCCATTTCTGTCAGTGTTTTCAATGTCCTGTGCCTGTATTTGGAATCGCCTTCATTTCAATATATTTGTTTCCTTGTGTGACTTTCACAAATCTTCATGGCCTTGAATACAGGTTGAGCATGTTAAGCATTTCACTTATTCATCTTGTTTTTATGCATAACTAATTTGTGTTAGAGTTTAATTGCTTTTTTTAGTGTCACTTACTATCTTTTGTGTTGTTTTATCAGATAAATAGAATCAAAAGAATAACAGCTTGAAACTTTGAGCCATACTGCCTGAGATCCAATCCTTGAGTTACTGTACTTCAAAGAATTTTACTCAGCTTTCTTATATAAAAAAACAGGACTAATACCACCTATCTCTTCAGGTTGCTGTTGTGAGCATTTTAACAGCACTCCACTTAGAGTAGTTGGCAGGAGAATATAGAGCACTTAGTAACTGAGTTCATAGTAAACACTATGTGAGCATTAACTGTTATCTCATTTTGAATAATCACTTTTCTTTTTTGATATGTAAGACTTTTAAAATTGTTTTATTTTTTCTTTTGATTACCTTTATTTCATTTTTAAAATTAGAGATTAGAGACAGAATGAAACAAAAATGAATAGAAGAAGATAACAAAGAGCAGAAAACACAATCCCTTATTCAACTGTCAGCATCATTTTTCATATAGATTAACATTTTTATTTTTTCATTTCTGTTAATATAAAAATAACTCAGAATAGTCTAAACAACTTTGATTAAGGAATGAAATTAAAGCTCCAACCCTCCCCAAACCCACAATTTATCAGGAAGTTACACCAATCATGACAGAAGTTGTTGCTCCAGTTATTTCGGAATTTATCCAGGGTGAAATCCTTTCTTCACTTAATTGTTTTTGCATCTTTGCCCAGAATTCAAATGTCTGTTAAGTGGGTATCTAGTTTGGGGCTTTATATTGGCCCTTTGGTGGCTTGTCTATGTTGCTATCAGTGCCATTTTGTTATGATTGGTGTTAAAATTGTTTTAAAGGTAGCTGTAAATGAGATTATTTTCATCAAAGAAAATGAGAGTTAGCTAAAACTAATGAGCCATCATACTAATAATTCTGGAAATGGTATGATACTGAAAAGTCAAGCTGAGTTCTAAATATTTCTGATGAGTAAATCAGTGAGAGTTTGGATATTTTTCTCAAAGATAAAAGTTGCAAGTCATTCCCTAAATGTGCTTTTTCCATTTGCTTCATTTCCAGAAGTTGTTTTACTCTGCTTTGTTTTTTAGATTGCAATCCAGGTAACTGGGATATAAAGATTTCTGAGTCCACAGAATCTATGACTCCCTTTGCCATTTTGTAAAACTGAATGTGGATCATCTTCTTTGGCAGCCCAGATATCTGTTTGGGGTTTATGGATTTTGTTATCTTGACTTTCATCGAGGATGGTACTTGCAATTTTTAATTTCCTCTTTGATAAACTAATGGTTCTGTTTTAATAGCATGGATTATGTAACAAAAGGAGTTACAAACTCTTAAAGCCAAACTGCTGGTTTCTAAGCACATTTAAATTCCAAATTGTGTGAATGTTTTAGTTATCCAGATAAGAAAATATTTCTTAAAATTCTGACTCTGGAGATATACACTAATATTAACATTCTATATAAGCAACAATAACCATGCCTCCTAATTATGTGTTTTATAATTTGTGAGTAACTATGTTACAAAACTCTTGCATGATTTATGAAGAATATTGGCTTCATAATTCTGCCTTGCCTTAGCATGTCTTATACTCCTGGTAATTTATGAAGCTCTTTTGTTTAAAATAATTATTTTACGTATTTATGTGCTTTAACAGGAAGGGACATATTTGGCTTTTTCACTACACTTGTTAATTAAGCCAACATAGATAAATATAAAAAATTTAAAACAATGTTAATAAAGCATTTGATATATGGAATATTTATGTATTCAGAGTTACCATTCTACCCATGAAAATAACAGGAATATAATATATATTTATCATAGAAAATATTTAAACTTAATAAATATTCCTAAGAATTTTGGACATCAAACACTGCAAAATGTAACTTTATTTTTATTTCTTATAACCATTATTCAAATCCCTGCTCAGGTGGTATTTTTCATATCTATTAACCACAACCTCTGCTAGTTAACAACAGCAGACATCAGCACTTCAACAGAACTTCATAAAAAAATCAAGAGAAAGCAAAAGAAGTTAAATAAATATCATCAAGCTTTGTTATGTTTTTAAAAATAAATACTTTCTGTATTTTTGTAACTATCTTGCAAACCTTAAGAAATACTTATGTATAATTTATACAGTTTATTTTCCATCCATTTTGGTTGCATAAATGTAATTTTACTTTTACCATATTATATAACCTTATCTCAAATGGATTTATATCTTCATATTTTCTGATTGATTTCTAAATCTCTTCTCCAATAAAAATTCTTTCTAATCATTTCCCTTATTTCTAAGTTGCTTTGATATTTTATGATAAATATGATTTGATTAAAAAGATTTAATTCACAAAATATGTAATTTTTTATTGAGCCTTATTCCAAAACAACAGTTTTACGATGAAAATATAAGTGAATATTAGCACTTGTTCAAATGAAAGTATAATCTCTAGTTTCTTAGATTTGAAAAAGAGATGGAGTTTAGGTCCTTACTATACCGCTAGCTAACTCATGTCTGGCCATCCCAGACTGATCTTTTTCTGAATTTGTGATGGCTTCCAACTTTTTGGAATCTTATCTGGATACAAAATTTGTTCCATTTCCACTTCTCTTATCTGTTACTGATCTAAGGAAAGCACAGCTGATCTGTGACATTATCTCTATTTATTAACAAAAAGTAGCCTTTAATACATACTGAAAAGAGACACTGAAATAAAACAGCCAACTCATTGCAAAAGAATTTGGAATGTGTAATGCTTTCCTGTGATGCAATACCTAAATTTTCTTTCTTACATATGTTTTCCTTGATACATTAAATATTCCTAGATACATAACATTTTACCTGTATATGTTGGCAGACATGTTCTGCTAACAAACAATAAATGTTTGTTTATGTGAAAATGAATACAATTTTTGAATGCATTTTTTTCATTGAATTGCATAACATGTATTATTCTGTGTTGTACCTGTGAGAGACTTTTGAAAAGTTAGAAAATTAAGATCAATTCTCTGAAACATAAATCAGCCAATAGAGTTACTTTCAGTGAAAACAGTAAACCAAGACGTTAGCATTTTATAGGCGTCAACCATGGTATGAAGGAAAATGTAATCTTCCTTGTGCAGCAATTACAGTCTGTCAAATCTAATAATCAGTCCATAATAGAAGAAAAAGAGGCATTAATTTAAAGCAGCTAAGGATCTGCACTCAACAAATGCACAAGGCGGAATATGTGCACAGATCTGGTATTAGAAAGTCAGGTGAAGCATCACACATTACTATAACTATAGTATAATTTAATAGTTTGTTACAATTTTTACAGGTGTCTCTTTTCATTTGTAAATCCATAAGGGAGAATCAAACTATAAATTACATTAGGGGAATTTTTAAAACAAACATTAAGCCTGGCATGAACTTCAAGTTGAACTCGAACAAGGCCTTCAACAAAAGCAGTAAAACACACATTCTCTCATTCCTAACTTATAAGAAGCATGAGCTTCCAAGCAAGCACCCAGACTTCCTAAGTCTCTGTTATAGACTGAACTGTAAACCATGAATCTAACTGTGATATGGACAAATTCTCAATCAACAAAAATGAAAGACAAATAAAAGCATATTGCAAACTAAAATTACTCTGAAGACTGCTCTGAGGACCCTTAGTGAGTCAGGATACTCCGAGTTCCTCAGTTTCCCTCTGCATTACTGATCCCCATTTCTTCCTTATCTTTCTCAAACTTTTGCGATTATATCTTCTGACTCTGAGCACAGTTGAATCTACTCACTTTTCAGTTATTTAATCTCCTGGTTGTCTCAAACCTTATCATACTAAATACCGTCTATGCAGCAGTAAATTCAAATTCCCATGCTCTGTTCAGTCCCCAGTCACAAAATCAGACTCACATTTAAGTTGTCATAGAGCATCTTCTATACATCTCAAACTTATCATTTTTAAAGCAGAGCAATTACAGAGAAGATGCAAGAATGAAAGAATAAGAAAGAGAAAAGAAAAGGAGTGAGAGAAAGAAAAGAAAGAAAAAATGAAAGAAGAGAGAAAAAAAAATCCTTATGCCCATAGATTGGAAAAATCAACATTGTTTTAATGACCAATCAATGCAAAGCAAGGCATAAATTCAGCACAATTCTCATTCACAAATCGAACACTGGCTTCTCATAAATATAAAACAAGGTTAAAATTAATATGGAATCTCAAAAGTGCCAGAATAGCTACAGAGAATCTGAGCAAAAAAGGAAATATGTTCACACACAAATATATATATATATGCATATATATGCATATATATATATGCATATATATATATATATATAGAGAGAGAGAGAGAGAGAGAGAGAGAGAAAAAGCTACAGGCATCCTACTACCTGGTTTCAAAAAGACTACAAAGCTACAGTGATTAGTACAGTGTGGTTTTACCATAAAATAGACATATAGACTAATGGGACAGAACAGAGAACTCAAGAATTAATCCATGTTCATATAAACAACTGATCATAAACAAAGCTGTCACATTGTAGAGTGAAGAAGAGATTCCCTATATGGTGCTGCAAAAATTGGTTAAACAGATATAAAAGAATGAAACGAGATCCTTTGCCACTTACAAAAATTTACTCAAAATTAACTGTCTTAGTCTTAGATCTAAAACTATGAAACTACCACAATAAAATCCAGTGGCGATACTTCAACTTTTGATGTAGGCAAAGATTTTTTTATATACAAACCTAAAAACATAGGCAATAAAATAATAATAAAAAATGAGATTACATAGAACAGTAAAGATTCTGTACACTGAATGAACCAATTAACAAAAATTATAGACAACCTGGAGAATGAGTAGAATTATATCTAACAAGGAGATAATGACCAGAATATACAAGGAATTCAAAAATCTGAATACCAAAAAATAATTAATTTTAAAGGGCTAAAGAATTAGACACTTCTTGAAATATCATAAAAAATAGTTAACAAATATATGAAAAAGCAATCGAATTCATTAATCACCAGAGACAGGCAAATCAAAACTGCAGTTAAATATCATCTCATCCCAGCAAAAGAAAGAAATTCTGACATGAATACCGAGAAGAAGGAGCACTTATACACTGACAGAGATCATGTAAATTAGGACAGCTGTACTAGTGAAAAAGAAGTTTGGAAACTTCTCAAAACACTAAAACTAGAACTACCACAAGATCTAGCAATATCACTGTCGCATATATATCCAAAGTAGATAAGATCATTACACCAAAAAAAAAAAAATACTGTACTCCCAGGTTTACAGCACCACCATTCACAGTAGCTGCGATATGGAAACACAGATGTCCTTCAGTTGATGAATAAAGAAAACCTGGTACATTCGCCCAATAGAATATATTCGGCCACAGGAAAGAATGAAATCTCAATTGCAGCCACATGTATATAAAGGGAAGTCATTACTTAGGTGAAACAAGCCAGAAGTTAAATATCAGAAGTTCTCATCCATTTGTGGAATCCAAGAAGTCAACCCTGTAGAAGAACAGAATGCAATAAAGGCTGGGGAAAGAGTGAGGGTATCAGAGAGAAAAAGAAATCCCTACAAGCGCAGTAAACGCAGAGTTATTGTGGAGGAATCATTTCTGGTCCTAAGATAGAAGGGAATCTTTGAATATTTCTTTTCCCACTCGCAGGCAGAGAGAGCCACGGCTGTCCAATGGATGTCCTCCCTTTGTTTCCCTTTAGTGCCCCTGGTGCCCAAATAATTGGAGTCCGTGTTTGCCCACCTCCCATGGGTTTGCCTCACAGTCCCTCACAGGCCCCTGATAGGAAGCACTGCTTGGCTGTGGCTGTGGCACCTTCCCCAGCTCCCTCTGCTGCAGACACTGGAGAGGTGTGGGGAGGGAACAACTTCCGGTGACCAAGGTTAGGAAAGGAGGGAACTGAACCCATCATTAACGTTTACCATCTCTGCAAATCCCAGTGTCTATCATGAACACATTACGTCCTTCTCAATATTCCCTGATTTCAGCACTGCCATTGTTGCACAGATGGCAGTTGTCAGGCAAATGGATTGCTTGCCACCATGACAAGAGACCTGCTGTGCACACCCCATTTCTGCTCCAGCCAATCACAGGACTGCTCTTGGACCAATGAGCAGGCCTAAATTTGAACCAATCAGAGGTTTACACTTGAAAACAATCTGAAAACTATAGCCACAGTACTGTATAAGCAGCACTCCCGATAAACATCTCAGATTTGCCCTGAGTTCCCTCTGCTGAAAGATCATCTGTTATGCCATTTAGGTCCTGTTAAAGCAAGGCCTCACTCCGGACGTCTTCTTATCTGCTTGTGATTGATTTCTCAGGTAGCATGGCCTTGTAGGTCCTGCACATCGGCATAGGAGTCATACCCTGAATACTGTAGACAGAGAAGCCCCTTTAAAATAAAGAACAAAAACATAGAAAATGCCAACCTGAAACGAACCAGAGACCAGCAGCCAACAAAGATCACCAGCAGAGAGCAGCAGCATTTGAGAGAGTGTTGTGTTGGCAGTGTTTGGCACACCTGGCTTTGAGTGCGGTAGCCGGCAGCAGCAAAGGCCAGCACGCAGCCCAGTGTCCTGGCAGCATGCAGCATGAGCCTTTGTCAAAAGCTGGCAGCATACAATGGCAGCAAGCATCACATGGCAGTCAACCATGCTGGCACAGTCCAGCGTTTAATGGTAGTGGCTGGCAGGTTCAAAGACCAGCAGCCAATCCTGTCAATCATTGGCATTCAGCATTAACTAGGGTCAACTGGTGTCATCAAGACTGCTAGCAGAGGACCAGGGATATAGCTCAGTGGCACAAGCTCACGGTCCTAAGTTCAACTCCTGGTAGGAAATAAAAAAGACTACTAGCAGAGCTGTGCTCTGTCAGTTGAAGATACCTGTCTTAACTGAGCAAAAGAACTTTCAGCTGATTGACAAAGTTCTTTACCACAGTAGGGTAACTATTGGTTAAAACATATATTTAAAAAGAAAAAGAAAGATATAAAATCTACAGCACATATAGTGATTAATGGTTGAAGAAATGAAAATGCTTGTTACGGACTTAATTATTATACATTGTCACATGTGTTGAATTGTCATAATGCATTGTATATGTCATCATGGGGTACACTTTTTTTATTAAAAAGTAAAAAAGGAACAAAGCAGCCACTTGTCATGGTCTCAAACCTAAACTTACGAAGACTCCCATATTATTTCTTAGTTGCCTCATTTGATTTTTTCACATATGTATTTATGATGGAGTTTGAAGCATCAGGAGTAGAGGCAATGTGCTTGCAGAGTGATCTAGAATCTTCTTTCTCTCTCATGCAAAGTTAAATTTTGTTTTATCAGCTCTAAATTTAAAACATAATTAAATTTTTGTTCTTGTTATCTCCATAGCCACCAGTTCACATGACTACTATCTCTCAGTTGGGAAAATACATTTTAAATCCCATCATGACTCCTGTTTCTCTTTTATCTTACAATTCCAATATTTTTGTGTACTTCTGGATGTTTCCTACAAGTCAGATTTACCACTCTTCTCAAAAGTATGGACTTAAAATAAAATACTAAGTTTTGCAATATCTGCTAATGCCCTAATCTGTCTGAGAACTTGAATTCCTCAAGAAAGTTACCTTTGAAGACTCTTCCATTGCTTCCTGTTCCTACCATACTGGTTTCCTTGGTGTGCTTCACTGATAGCTTAGAGGTTTAGTGTTTAATTCTTCTTTCTGGTGCTGAAAGTGTGTCCTTCCAGGTAACTGTGTGGCACACACTTTTGTGTGTCCTTTATGGCTTTATTTAAACGCTATTTTTTTTTTTTGGTGGTAAAATTGTCCTTCAATACAGCCTATGCTTTTCTGTCTTATTTTCCTTCATAGAAAATTGAAGACTTAATTTTCTATATTTTTTTTCTACTTGTGTAAGTCTATTTCCCCCCATTATGGAAATAAGATTTATGAAGGTGGGAGATTTTTGGTTCTTGGTTGTAACCTTGCTCCTAAAATACTAAGTGGGGATTTTTGAGGCATTTATTAACTATTGATTAAACATATTAATCAAATTATTTAAGTGAATTAGTTCTAAAAGAGTGAAATATTATAAATATATTGTCAAATATTTAAGAATAAATGCTGTAAACTAATTACATAATTATATAATCATGTTCATCATGTAATTATTGAAACATTTTAAATACATTTTAGTTAAATAATTGGTCATGTTTTTCAGTGACATGTAGCAGCAGAATCATAGCACAATTACAAATAATATGAAAATATGCATATTGTTCAGTGATTTACACATGTATGTGCCTATGTATAATCGAACATATTCCCCATAGTTTTACAATTTATAAATATAACACAATTTGTGTGTCTTAATTGTACTTAACCATGAATACAAATATACATTTTATGTACAAATATACATATATAGAGAGAAAGACAAAGAGCGAAGGAGATAGGGAGGAAAAAAGGCCAAAGCCATTCAATTTTGCATCATTAATGTTAAACGTTTCTATATTTGAGAAATAGACATAGATATTTTACAATTTGTCTGTAAGGAATTTTGTCTGTTTCAACATGAAAATAAAATATGCTTGCAGATACAGTGTGGTTTATTTACATGTTTGATATGTAAATAAATTTAGCAGATTACACTATAAATTGTGCTTAGCTGTAAATTATTTATTAATATTTACTCTATTGGCAAAAAAATGTGACATATTTTAGCACCTTACCAAAAGCAGGTATATTCTTTGCTTCACTGCTTCCTTAGGAATGTCACTCAGTTTCTATTTTTGATATGCTGATGGACATTTTGTGTGAAATATTGCATTTCTCTACGGGCACATCAGATCACAGAACACTTTAGTTTTCTAGCAAGAGTGAAAATGGCCTCTAAAATTTTAATCGTACGCATGGTGAAGAAAAATTGGTTAGGTCAAAATTAGAAACACAGCAAACAAATTACAAGAAAATTTCCAAGAAACTGACTTTGAAATATGTATAGATGCTTTGTTTATTTTTTGAAATCTACTTTGCAATGTTTCTACTCAAATATATTTCATTATTTTGTATGCGTGTCTTCAAATTAATACATTGTACAGCCTGCAAGTACTGCATAGCCTTTTAGTTTCTCCAGTAAATGCTGAAGCTAAGGGATTATTTATGCCCTTGACAGTATCTGGTTTTTCTGCAGTAACATCTCACTTTGCCCTTTAATGTCGCTTTTGCTCATATTGAACATACTATAGACTGTTTTATTACTCATTCACTTTCAGATGTTTGCTAATTGTCAGTTTTTATAAATCTAAGAGTTTTTGTTTTAGCTTTCTTTTTTATATTTTAATTAGTAATAAATATTTTTCATTATACAACAATATATCAAGACAAATTTCTTCTACAAGGAGTAATACAATGGTTATAATCATCTACAAAAACTTACTATTTTAAAGATAAGGTGGAGAAAAATTTTTCCTAAGTTGGTCAAGTTGGTTTAGAAAAATCTTCAACCATATTAATTTTCACTGCAGCCTGGGAAACCATGATCTCACTCAATCCCATTTAACAAGTGGCTAACATAAAGGTGACAGGGAAAATGACCTGCAAGAAGTCAGGGGGACCATGAGTAAGTAATCTCATCTCCACGTAATAAATGATATGGTGACAAGAAAATCCAAATGGGAAGGAAAATATTTCATTAGCAGTTGAAGAGTGGGTTAACATAAAGGTCACAAATCCAATTTCAGCTAATTTTATAACACAAACTATCCTAAGATCTCTTTGGAATATCGTAACTGAAAAATGTGCCCAATCAAAACCAAGTGTCAATCTCCACACGCAAAGTCAAAACACATGACATTAGGACTTAACCTAAAACTTGGACTTTTTTTTTGTTTTATGCATGTTTCCACTGAGATGTTTTGCATGATCTACCTTATGATTTTTTAATTACAAAGCTGGTATACATACATAATTAGGTATGAAAGAAGTAACATCATTTATGAATTATTTGTTATAGTAATTCTCTCTTAAATTATTTGACATACCTGTTAAAGACCATAAATATATGTACTTTTAGAAAAACTTTTTATTATGCCCACATTTATTATAGATTTCACAGAGAAGATGGATAATAGAAAAGATAACACTGGAGGAATAAAGAGACAATAAATAATGTAAATTGGTACAATTGGGCAAAAATTTAATGGACTGTTGGAATTCAATATTCTCCTTGACTTTCAAAAAACACACTGATCTTTCAGAGTCTGTTTTGTCACCTGTCATATACTCATCAAATGATTATAATTATCTTCAAGATAAGTTATTATTATTATTTTGTCAGTCATTTTAGATTTCAGCCTCCTAACTAATCAAATTTTATCTATACCAAACATTTTTCCTGCCCTCTGATAGGCAATGAAGGCAGAAATAATGACTAAGTAAGGGAAACTGCTTGGCATCAAGAAAATTGCCATGTTTTGAGGGAGATAATAAAATGACATTAATTACAATAATGGAATACTAATTTGTTTTTGTATGTCAGTGAAGGAGAAATCATTTCTTTTTCTATATTTTATGAGTATACATTTTCAGTACATGAAGTTTACAATTATATCAGAGAGAAGCACGTGTTCACAGTTCAGCTCTTTTCTTTTTTTAAAATTCCATTCCACCCTCTTCCAATCCCTGTGCCTTCAAATCCCCTTTCCTCATTTTCATTCTTGTTGTTTTTATTAGTCTTTGTTTATAACAGGTATATTTACATTATCTGTTTTTATTAGATTCCTGTACATGGTTTCTCCTGATTCTTTTTAATTCACCTTTCCGTACCCTCAACCTTCACCCTTAATCTCCTGCATCCCTTCCTAATTGAGAGATATCTATCACCTTGTCTCTTTCTGTCCATTTCTTATTATGCTCTTTGTTTATGGAACACTTTGCCTACCTCAAATGAGAGAGGCCATTCAGTTTTTATGCTTATGTGATTTATTTTACTGCATATTTTATCTTCTAAGTGAATTCATTTTCCTACAAATGTCTCAAATTTATCTTTCTTTACAAATAAATAATATTCCATTACATATAAATGCCACATTTTCTTTATCTATTATTTAGTCTGTTTATGGGTATATAAGCTGTTTCCAGGATTTAGTGATTATGAATTGTATGACTTTGAACATTGATATGGATGTATTCCTGTACTATGATTCCTTTACAATAAACATATGAAAAATTGTTCAACATTAGGGAAATGGAAATTAAATGGAAATTAAAACAATTCTAATGTAGCAGTGGTGAAAAAACAAACCTCCTACATTGTTGGTGGAAATACAGACTAGTAGACCTATTATGGAAATATAGACTAGTAGACCTATCAGCATGGAGATTTGTCAAAGAATTAAATTAGAAATTCCATTTAACCCAGCTATTCCTCTCATGGTTATCTTCACAAAGAGGAAATGATTTCCTATTAACAGCGAGTTGTGACATTCTTTTACTTGACAAAAAACCAACCAGGAAATATACAAAGCACTGTAATCATATCTTTCAAAATGTGCTTTGGTGTTTTAGTGTGCCTTACAAACCTATTCTATGCTACAGCCCTAAAATTTCAATATAATGTTGTTCAGGTTGAATGAATACATTAATAATAATGTTAATAGTTAATTTACTGTTACATAATAACTATTTCAATAAGAAATATGCATAAAAGTACATTTTACATGATTCATTATTTAGAAAATGGTTTCTCCAAATAACTTCTTTGAATGAAGATCATACTACGTTGCAAGATAATTCCGCCTGTTCTTTAGGAGAATATTGAGTCAAAAGCTTTGGATATAATTTTTTTTTCATTGAATGACGTATTTTCACTTGATTCTTTGTTTACTATCCCTCATTAATTGGTTGGGAATGGTAAGCACTGTGGGCATAGGTACCATCTCATCTTAGGTAACCTGGTGATGGCATTTTCCTGACTCCTCTCCTCTTCCTGTTTCTAGTTACGATTGGGTAAAGAGGACCAGTTGGAGTTTGGAAGGTAGAAAAGAACTGGTAGTTGTCACTCTCTGTAGATCACTGTAGTGAGATACAGGGACAGCTACAGGGACAGGTTGGTTCCACTTGGAGCCTACGCTCTCCTCTGCTGTGTTCCTTACTGCCAACCACTCTTGGCCCTGCTGAACTGCCACAGGCCGCCAGCTGGACCCTTCCGTTGTAGACACACAGAAGCAGTGTCTACAGAAGACGACAGCTTCCTCTCCACTTCCTCGTCTGCATCATGCTCGGAAGCCTGGACATGGCTGATCTCAGAAAAACTACGTAACACCTCGGCTGGTTCTCCACATTGTTGTCTGCACCTCTGGCTCCATCTGACACCATGGAAACAAAAGTTCTAATTCCTGTAACACGTAACACAGTTCCATAGCACTGTTATTTTGCTTTACTGAATGAATCTTGGTTGGTTAAAAACAAAAGGTAGTTTCCTATGATGACTTTTTCATTGTCACTGTAGCTTCAATGTCAATCAAATCGAAGAGTAACAGGAAATTTACTAATGAAACAGATTCCTGTTTCAGCTTAGTATTTTATTAATAATAGAAAATACAAAGGAATGGGTAAAATTATTTTAAATTCATGATAAAGATAGAACTAGCAAAGCTGATGAAAGTGCCAATAGCGTATTTTTTTTTTTACTTTCAGAAACAAAATTGAGGGTAGAATCAAATTTACTCAGAAATTAAATGTAAATGATATAAAAATATAAAGTATAACTTATAGAATGCATTATAAGCCCACAAATAATATCAGTTGAATATCTTTCCTACATGATACCAAATTCTTGTTTTAAAAGCGTATCATTTCTAAACTACGAGGGGTAATATGCTATTACTCCTCTTTGTAGGAAAGTAAGCATACTGGATCAAAGTGATGATTGTCTTCCCTACTTGAATTTACCCATAGATATGACTGACCTTGGCAAGGCCCACGAGAATGAGAGGAGATCAATGACCTTCAACAGCATCCTCATTGATAGTCAGTATTGCTTATTATTAGGAGAGTATTAGAGAATTCATACCTAAACTTAAATTTAGCATTATATTTCTGAGGGCCCGAATTGCTTAATGTGGATAAACCTGTAGTTGCTGAATCTAAGGCAGAGGTGGATGAAGGATAGTAACTACTGCCCAGTGCTTTTTCTGTGTGTGAGACACAGAGGATATGAAGAACCCAAAAAGTGATGTATGCTGAGGTCAATGCTCAGCACATATTGTTAAAATGAGCTGTGGTTCTGAAATCAAAGCATATAAAAAAGAGAAAGGGGCAACAGGCAGTCGGCAGACTTAGGGACATCCCAGAAAGCAGAGCTATTTTTTTTTTGTCTATATCTTAATTTTAGACTGAATTATATGTAAACTTATTTGATTGATGTGGTGCTGATTTGAAAATTTAATCATATCTGATAATTAAGCATGCATTTCTTGTAGTTCAAAGTCTGGAAATATGTACATAAATTACAAATAAAATTAGACACTGTCACTTTTAGCAAATATCAATTTTTTGGAATTTTTTATGATTACTTTTCAATGACCTAGGAACTCATTTAATTAAGACACTAACATACTAATGTAGACTCTGCATATATTCTCCTGAAGTCTGAATTAATGATGGAAGTCAAGCCAGCCTAGTAGAGAAAGCTTTAACTAAAATTAATGCAATGTAAATTTTTTGCTCCACTGTTATATGTCATATTCTTTTGCATCTTGTCCTTAACCCCCATTTGTGTTCTTTATTTTCACTTTATTAGTGTATGTTAAATATATAAAGTATTGATTTCACTACAGCACATCCCCCTTTCCTCATTTCCTTCTATTGCAGTTCCTTAAATTATTGCTGTATGTTTTCCATCAACCTTTTACCTGTCTTAACTGCTATTTCATGTGTCTTAAAACTCACTTTGTGTCTGCACTTTGAATCATTTACATGTTTTTGCATTGTTTTTCTTTGTATCTACTTGATTTCAATTTATTTATATCCTGAAATCTAGTTGATTCCAATTTATTTATATCAATGACTATTTCAGATTTTTCATATTTATCTATATTGTTTTTTATTCATGACTTAAGTGACTTGATTATTTCCTTTATTTTCATTTGTATTTGTGAGCATACCTGAAATAATTATTTTAAATGTACTGTTAGAACAATGTTTACAAGTTATTGATTTTTCTTCTTACTGTTAGAATGTTTCCATGTGTTATAGATGCTTTATTAGCAAATATTTTATTCATTTCTGAATAATCAATGTCTTTTTGGCTCTGTCTCTTTCTCTCTCTGTGTGTCTCTCTCTCTCTGTATATCTCTGTCTCTGTCTCTCTGTCCCTCCTTCCTTCCTCCCTCTCTTGTACTTTCTACATATCTGTCAGTGCAACTTTGTACCCCTACTTAATTTCCAATTTAAATTTTAATCCATCCTTGATTTTTTTTTTTGCTTTCTTTGATAGGCACATACCATTGTCTGATAAAATCAGATTTTACATGTGTATTTCTTAGTAAGTCTCACATGTGAGACTATTAGGTCTCCAATTATGCTTGATTTACGTCTGGTTAAATAGATTGTGCTTTTACATCCAACACTTTTTCTATTTTGTGTCATTTCGTAGCTGGTCTGGGTTACGCTTGCCTGTGGTCCTGGATCTCAGTTTCTGAACATGTCTCTGGAGTCGAGTTTCCACAGCAATTTCCTTGGCATCAGCTTAGAACAACCTGCTCTAGGTTCTTGAACTGCACACTCATGTGGCCAGCCCATGGCTCACTGCTTTCTGAGTCCATTCTGTGTCTGGTGTGTAAAGGACGTACTGTGTGTGCTACTGGATTTCCTAGTACTGGGGAGAGTTTTGGAGTTGAAGATTCAGTGTACAGTGTTGATTCACAAGTCTTCATTTGCTTGTCATATTTTTCACTTAGCATTAAATTTTATTTAGGAAAAGTAAAGTTAGGAAATTTCAGGTGACCAGGTCAGGAATGATGGATTTAAAATCTGAACTTAGCTAAGTCAGATCCTGAACATTCATTTTCTTTCTATTATGAAAAGCTTGTCTTCTCAGAAACTGCATGCATTTTTATTGCCTCCTCAAATAAAACAATAGGAAAAGTATTTGGATTCAGAATTGAAAGATTTTCTTAAATAATCCCCTTCAGTCTTCTATCATATGCTCATCTTCCAATTCCCGCTGAGGACCAAAGAAGGCCTGCCGAGAATCACAGCGTGGATGTATTTGCATGTGTTCCCCTCGACCTCACCCCAAGATTGGATGCACATTTCCCATGCAACTCACATAGAACTTTACAAGTTTAAAAGAAGGGAATATTTTTATTTTGTTTATTTTGACAAGCATGTTCAGATGCTAGGAAGATAAAAACATGTACTAAAATGTTTTATGGTAAAGGCTAACTCATTATTTTTCCATGTAATAATCTAATCATGTCTCTCTCTCTGTATATAATTATATACATTATATACACTATATACTATATAATAATATATAAGTATTTTATATGTTAATACATTATTGTATATAAATAAAATATGTGTTGCATAACTATTTCTTCCATAGGCTAAAATTTCTAACATCAACAAATTAATGTAGCTTCACAAGGGAAATTAGTGAATGTATCTGCATTTTTCTTACGACACATTTTTATATAAAAACATCCCACTATTAAAAAAAGATTAGTGCATCTTTCAAGTCATGATAAATGAATATGTATTTCAACAATACAATTTGCAAGCAGGATGTATTTTAAGCAAACACACACACACACACACACACACACTTTTCCTTGTAAGACCTTCTTTTTTCAACATAGATGGCTTTGAACACGCTGACCTGAAAATTATTGATTTATCAAATGTCAAATTCAGTATTACTTAGAGAAATAGAGAAATAGATACTTCAAAAGTAAGCAGAAAAATACTTTTACTATAATACTCTTCCTTAGATTTTTACTTCCCTGGACATTAACAGAATTTATTTTCCCAGCACAAAAATACTTTATATAGATCATAAATTTTGTCTTATATTAATGTTCCTTTTGGGTTGATGATTTTATACTGATTATATATATATATTTATTTATATATGTTTTATATATATATATATATAGAGAGAGAGAGAGAGACAGAGACAGAGAGACAGAAAGACAGAGAGAGACAGAGAGAGGGATCACCAAAAATCTATACATAAGGAAAAGAAAAACTTGTGTAAAGATTTTAATATTAACTTATTGAGACATCATGAGATCAGTACAAGCTACCTTCACCTCTACAATTACAAGAGGTGCTCCAACGGGGGGGTCATTGTCCTCCAGACATTTATTAGTGCTGGACTGTGTTTATATTTTTTGCAAACTCCATATATACTATATACTATATATGTGTGTGTGTGTGTGTGTGTGTGTGTGTGTTACTGGGATTGAACTCAGGGTTTTTACACTGAGCTAATCTACATACATTTTTAGTTTTTAGTTTGATAGGGCGTCTCACTAAGTCATTATGTTGCCCAGTTTGGGCTCAAACTTGTGATCCTTCTGACTCAGCCTCCTACAATGTGGAGAATACAGACCACATATCCAGTTTTACTCTATATTTATGTATACATGGTAAGTACTAATAAAGTAGCTACTAGTATGATAATATAAATATTAATAGCCTCAAATCCCTTAAGATAAAATTTTGTCTTTGATGTATAATTATTTTGTTTTACATGTAAATCTCTACTTTAAGATAACATTATTCCTACAACTAAATTCAGCTAAAGGCAAGTTAAAATGATTTAGAAATTAATTTCTATCTCCCATGGTGCATTGATTCACTGACTTGGTGATGGGTTCAGGTTTCCCCATTTTTTACGCTGCTGCCTGGCTTTCAGTGTTGGCTTTGAGCTTCACCGTATCTTCACCCTTCACAAAATAGTTGTTACAGTCTCAAGTGCAAAATGAAAGCAGGCTTTTTATTCTAAATAATACATATTTTGCAGTTATTCCAAAGTCTGCTCTCAATCTTTCCCCTGCCGTTACTCTTAACTCCAATCATTCCTCATTCTTTGTACTTTTGGTTCAAACTCAGATAGTTATTTACTCTAAAGTTAATCATTAATAAAAGGAATGATTGGGTTTCAGTTTGCAGGATCTAGCATCCAGTCTGAGAAAAAGGAATAGACAAACTCAAAATCATAGCTTGTTCACAGGAAAGCTATGAAGGAAAGAGAGTTTTGTAAATCATCAATAGTATTAAACTTCAAGTAAAAGCTGACTTTTCCATTATTTTTAATAACAAATCAGATCTTTTCACTTTACCTCAACTAGTGGTCCTTTACTTACATCCAGAGAAACTATCAGCCTTGGAGAAGCATCATTCAAAACTACTGGAATAAATAGCACAGAATTTGATTACAGCTCTGGACCTTAGAAAAACATGGGAGAGAGAGATCCAATGAGTGTGCTGTGGCAGCTGTAGCGAACTGTTACAAAAGCTGTAGTTTAAAGCAAGGAAATAGATTCACTCACAGTTGCAGAAGACAGAAGTCTAAACTCAGTTTTATTAGCCTGCGATCAAGTCTACAGATACAACCCTGGCAAAAGGCTGCCAGAGATCTATCCACTTGTCTCCTTCTAGCCATCCCTCATTATGCCCTGTTTTTCCTTTTCTTACTCAAATGTGAGATAGGATACGGGATTTAAACTTTGCATCTGATTAACATCACTCAACATTTTATGTTTCAGTTGCACCCATTTTCCTACAAATGTCTTAATTTTGTAAATCTTTATAAATCTCTTGAAAACAAGAAAGGGTCCAAGAAAATATGGGTGAGACAAGAGGGGGAGGGGAAGAGGAAATAAGTAGAAAAAGAAAAGTCATGTACAGGAACCTAATAACTTCAATGAATGTAAGTATTACATGTTATGAACTTGAGTCCAGATTAATGATATCAACAAGAATGAAAATGAGGAAAGGTGATTTAGGAAAGGGGAGAGGGAACAATTACAATATTCTTACTTGGACACAAGGAAGAAAAACTAAAAATATTGTTTCAAGAAGCAGTTGCAAACTTTTCTGTTCCATGATAGGGCTCAGTTCACAGGGAACTGTATTCTGGGTAAAGGACGTGCCATTAACCAGGCTGCCAATCAACCAACGCCTCTTCTGTAAATCAATTTTCAATTCGCTGCTATTGAATTTGAATGGAGAAGGTTGAAGAGGGAAGAATATTAATAAGTGAAATTCCCCTATGTTGTAAGAATTAAAATGCATCATTTATGTTTTTAGTTTATATTTATAAAAAGTTGTCAAACTAGGTTTATTATACATTAATACTAAATTTAGTTGGACATCATGAGATGAACACAAGTGGGCCTATGATTATAAGAAATGCGTGATTATGAGAAAAGCTGGTGGCTTCCAGACAATTGTTAACTTCCAGACAATTATTAGCCTGAGAACTGCTACTTGGATAACCTTGGTTGTTGAAATTGCTGCACACGCATTTTCAATTTTTTCTCAAAGATCCAGAGTTTTCAGTGATGCATGTTATCCTCTAGGACCACCCGCACAGGAAGATAACAACATCTGTTTCAAAAACATCATACTATTTTTTCCTAAAGTCTGTATACATTTTATGCCACTCTCTTCCTCTCTTTAGGTATCATTTATCATCCATCTATCTAATTTATCTATATGAGAATTTAGATCAAAATACAACTTTATTTTGATCTCCATCAGAGTTTAAAATGTCTTTAATGCTATAATCTAACTGATTTTGATTTTAGGCTAATGTAAGACAATAATATTCTTGATAAGTCACAGATATTTAAAAAAACCTTTAATACAAGATATGCCAAAATTCAATAATTAGGGCATCCAATTACATGCATGTTTACATCTTAGTGTTTTAAACTTTTTTAGAAGGAATTGTTCCCCTTTCTGGAGTATGCTTTCTTTTTTCTGATACTCAACTCTGCTACATTCAGTGGAGCTGATATTTTCCCATACAGGGCAAGTGGAAATAGTGACTAAACAGAGGTGAGAGTTAAGACAGAGCTTAGAAAGCTTGAGTCTGGTGAATGGTTAAATCTGTGCCTTTTAAATGGTCTGGACAAGATTGTGCTACTTCAGTGATGACTGTATTGTGGTTCTCTCGTACTTTCTTCCTAGATCTCCTTTGTACTGCATTCCTTTCAGGAATGCCTGCATCTTTATTCTAAGGTGCAACTTCTCTTGCATTTGTCATTCGCTGCATATTTGTTGGAATAAAAGCATCCCTTTTGTCTAAGATTGACTCACCATATCAAGGATTCATATTTTTTAAAAGTCCACAGAATTCTGCTAGCAAACAGAAAATCCACTGAATATATTCACCAATTCGACAAACTTGGGAAGTTATCTGAGCATGTTCTTAAAGCAATAGATTCTATGGCATCTCTTTTCTAACAGAATTTTTGAGAGAATGGATCAAGGGGTACAGTGTAGACCTCCACCCATGAGTACACTGTAGCTTTCTAAAATGTGGTTCAGACTTCAATTTTTCCCAATTTTTCCTGATCATTAGGATACCAGCCTTACAGAATCATTTCACAAAATTCTCCTTCCCAAATTTTTTATTTATGTTGTATAATTTTGGAGGAGGTGTTATAATTTTAAAATGGTAGATCACTTTTTCTTACAGCTCCATTTAGAGATTACTTGCACAGTAATTCTGCTATCTAAGTCTATCTCAGTGACATATCAGTTGTCACTAAGAAAGAGCTAAGTGCCTTTTAATGTTCTATTATAAAGATTTAAACTACAGGAAACTGGTATACTTGTGTATAAAATGGAAATTAGTGAAAACACCACATTAATAATGGACAGTATAAATGCAAATTGAAAAAGAGATTTCCTTGAATCTTATTTTTAACTTTTCTAAAGGAAGACTACGATATTCAGATTAAACAGAGACTGGCGTTGTCACATCAAATTACTCCACAGAGAGAAAATTAAAGCCTGAGTGTTCCAAGTAAAAGGCGCATTACAGCTTTTCAAACACCTAATTTCTCTCTGTGGTGTGGGAGATATAATGACAGGTAGCACTTCTGTAACTTAAGAGGCCCTTAAACATCATCTCTTTTTAAATAGCATAAACTGCTCTGTAGTTTTTAATTTCTCCATCTTCATGGAAGGATAAGAGCCGTGCAATCATGCACGTAATATCATGACAATTTACCTTCCAAAGCAATGGCAATTTGTGATTTTAGGCACAGAATGGAGTTAGTAGCATCATATTTTTCTAGAATTTTTCTCTGGCTAGATAAAGATATCTAAAAATATTTGTTCTTATATTAACTTTTGCCATTAGAAAATATAACATAAGGAATTTATTGTTTTCTTCCTTTCTTAAAAATAAGAAGAAAGATGAAAGACAGAGTAATACTATTAAATAAAATTCAGTGACAGTTATTTTTACTAAGCATCCTTACTACGCATGAAAGAACATCTTGCATGGCAGATATAAAAATAATTGATCTACCATACGCTATCTTCTATATAAGCAAGATATTGTCTCTAATACAATAACCAGTCCTGATGAGAAAATGATAGTGACACTATGTTTGTAAGTCACATTCTGTAGATTTCATCCTGACTAAATTTAGAGATCTTGATTTTTATGATCACTTAATTTTTATAAAATGATTTTATATTGTTTGCAGAGTGACGTATGATGACCAGCTCTTTCACATTGGGTCTCCAAATATTTGGTTTTGCCATGTAAATTCTCCTCTGACTTTTGAAGTTCCAATACAAACACATAAAAATATTAAGCATCCATGAAGTACTAAGGCTGTATCAGGAATACTAATAAATATTAGGATCAAATAAACCATCAGTTTTGTAGGTCAAAATAACAAAATAGGAATGTTTAATGTTTAATGATTCAAAGTAAAAAAATTGTTTAGTGTAATGTCTGTCTATATTTATTGTCTTACTAAATTAATATTTAATCAGAATCTTCTTTTGAGAATAATATTACAAATTGAAAAATAGAATTGAATTTCTTATTCTCTTACAAGAGAATAATTGATGAATTGCCTAGCAGTTAAAGGCAAGATGACATACTACAGAGATATATGAACAATAAGAGTACAGTTTCCAAATAAAGAGACATCTTTAATTGTGACCCCAAAGAGATTTGGAAATTAAGAATGGAAAATAAATAAGATAGCATCTGAATGTATCACAGTAGATGAGAATGCGAGAAGAAAACTTTAGATTGACCATAGCATAGGAAAAGAAATTTTTAGTTAAGCCAATACAATGGGAGCTCAGTGAGTAATTAGAGACATCAGAGAAAGATTATGAAAAACAAGGAAAATGGATAATACATAGTTTTAAAAGATAAATATTGTGATAATTAGGACTCTTGACAAGCATTCTGCTTAGTTTCCAATATTGCAATTTTAAATTAGAGTTCGTCATGTGATATGCTTAGGGGCTGGCTGTCAAGTGGGAGAGGTTCTGA
Organism: Dolichotis patagonum; assembly: GCA_004027295.1. Lineage (NCBI taxonomy): Eukaryota > Metazoa > Chordata > Mammalia > Rodentia > Caviidae > Dolichotis > Dolichotis patagonum. The sequence goes on from PVJX010008848.1 coordinate 23,079, forward strand.
TGGTTTTTGATAGATATTTGACCTCTTTGAAAGCTGTGTCTAATAAACACATTATTATGTCATGGTAAATATATAAATAATCTGTGATGCAGCCCCATTCAGCCAGTAGGCTTTCTTGGTACAGAAACTGATAGATTAGATTACTACTGTAACACAGTACACCTCACCCTGACAGATAAAGGAATACCATACATAGCAGTTGATTTTGCAAAGATAGTTGTGATGACTATTCTAAAGACTTAAATGAAAAATTCAAAGAAATATTTAGTAGCCAAACTGTTCATTAAGTTTTGTTTATACTGTCTTAAAAAAATCCATGTGGCTAATAATGGGATACATGTTAAGAACATTATACGTATTTTGATATTTAGTCAAAAACAATTTTTACTTAGGTTTTATATATATTGATACATGTGACTATGCAGCATCTATGTGTGATCTTTGGGAGTTTTGGAGATAAACTGCCAACTGACTTCATGTCTGAATAAAATAATTGTTCAGTGCTTGCTTTCTTTTTATCTTTATGTTTTATGCACTTTCTCCTTCATGTTTAAATTTTGAATGGCCCAGAAGAAAAAGATGAATTACTTTAGTACAAGTCAAATAAAACAAAAATATTTTTAAAGTGGGCAACAAATTAGACAACAGGTAAGGGAAAATAGACTGATGTCAGGTAACATTTAATGAAGAACTGACCCATTGTTAGTATTCAGTCAACAAATAATTCATAGCTAGTTTGTGTTAAACCCTATACTTGGCATTAAGAATAAATAAGAAAATCAGGTAAGAAACAGAATTCCTTGGAGGGAATTTCTGGATTCCTTCAGTTTAAAAAATCAGAACTTTGGTTAGATTAACATTCTTTCACTGTATAAATACATATATAATAATAAATTGTGATAAATTTTGTGAAAAAAAGTCCTGAGTAAAAACTATGAAGCTTGATTTACTGTGGAGTGTCAGGAAAGTCTTTCTCCAAGGAAATCTTAAGGATGAGCATAACCCAGTGACCATTTGATAGACATCCAATCCAGCAAGAAGACCAACATGCACGTGTCTTAGAGAAAAAGAAACATTTAGTATATTTAGAGAAATATGTGTAGGGACACAGATAACAGAACAAATGTCTAAGTGAATTAAGTGTTAAACCTTGACTCCTTTAACTCCGTAATAAACACATGTATTTGTAATGTGGAAGAGAATGTAGGTGTATGAACTAGGTCTGGGAGTCAGAAATATGAAATGACTTTGCAGTTTGTGAGTATATGTAATTGCCCAGAATGTGTTGCAGTAACAAGACATTAGGTCCTGATGGACTTTACCACGTAAAGAGTCAAGACCAATTTAGTTTTGATTTCTTACTTTTAAGTATTTAGTGCTCTTTAAAGAACCATGCATGGTTCACTTTGGCTTAGCTGACTCTGCACATAGGTCCCTCTGGCCAGGAGACATCATAAGTAAACAAAACATTTTAACTGGGGGAATATATAGGCATACATATATGTTTATGTATATATGTATGTATATACGAGATATGTAAGTATATTGCTAATCTCTGTAAGTTCATCAAAAAGAACAGTTTGTGCTCTCATTGTCTGATCATTTTTTCATGCCTAAATTTTACAGTCTGAACAACTACTTCTAAGATAACAATATGTAATATATTAAGTACTATTAATTTCCTTTTCTTTGAAATTCTGTATCATTTCTATCCTTTTTTGTTTTGTTTTAAAAAAATATATATATATATAGAAACTAACAATACTCTGCTAGGCTAAGATATTATTTGTGGGTTGGGGATTTAGCTCAGTGGCATAAGTGCCTGCCTGGAAAGCACGAGGTTGTGAGTTCAATCCCCGGTACAAAAAAAAAGATATTATTTGCTCACTCTGACAGTCTGCCCATTATAATGTTGGAGACAAATGAACAACATATAACTTGAATCTGGTAGTTATATTTCTTGAAGTTAGAACATTTATCCAATAAATAGTTCAAGATAACATGGAAATAAAAAAGGGGCAACTTTTTAAATCCATATATCAGATCAGTTTTAATATCCAGAGAGATGAAGAGACACAGAGTCTAGATTAGAAGAACCTAAAAAAAGACATTTAATTTCCACTTTTGATTTAAATTGATAACTACTATTTTGAATAAATAACTGATTAGTTTCTGAAAACTATGTACAGACTATTCTTTTCTTCTCAAATGAGTTAGGAACTACTTTCATAAATAATAAATCTGGATAATTATTCACATGATGAATAACAACATTTGAAATATGTGTACTGTTTTATATGTTTCAAGGTGCATTATCCATATAATCATCTTAATACCAAGAATTTTCTCCAATGTTTTATTCTATAAATAAAATCACATTAATAGCTTATAAGTAAGTCTCCAACTAAGACTGTTAATTCTTACATGATTTGCTAATAACTGTAAAATTATAATACCGATGGAACTTAGCATAGAAAGGGAGAAAGAAGAACTTTCCAGGAGCAGTCAAATTATGTTTTCAGAATAGTGTAAAATCAACAATCTGTATTCTTTTTCAAGTCCTGTAAATCTGATTTATTCATTTTTACATGGTGTTTACAAAATTAACCTATAAATATTTCTTGAAAGCAACTGATATCTGTATGTTTTTTCAGGAGTATAACTAATGAAACTTAGACCAGTTGGAAACACAGCAGCAAAATTAAGTGGAAATATCTGATTCACAGTGCCCCCCACAAGGTACAAAACATGGGCTACACTTTTATTATGCAAAATAAGACAGAATGATATTTTATTAGAGAACTGCAAAACATAACTTTATTAAGATGCAGTACACATTTGTAGTTCTATATCTCTGTATACTCGCTATAATGATTTTAAATGAATGTTTCAATGAGAAATACCATTCGCTCTTTATTATTAATTTATTTAGAATGTCCTACAGAAGTTTTACTGTAGTTAACTAATTGGTATTAAAGGAATACATTTCTGAAAAAAAAAACCTCTCAAACTGATACTCTAATTTAAGAAATCTGTGACTCCAGAAATTATAACTTTAACATTAAAAAACACTTTTATTTGCTGTTATAATTAACCATTTTTCTTAATGATTTTGTCATCATTTGAACACTTTAATTAAGACTTCAATAAATGAAAGTAACTGATAGCTCAGATGATAAAAATGTGTATAAATGATTGAAAAATTGAGTGAGATAATTACCTAGAGATGTCATTAATATTCATTCTAGTAGTGATAAAAGACATCTACAATAAAATATTCACTGAGAACTGGAATTTGAAACATTAATCTCCTAAACCTATCTAAAAATAAGGAAAAAGAGAAACAGATATATAAAATGGGATGTCCAATGTCAGGCAGTGCATACACAAAAAACCGTTCTAATAAATCACTTTAGGAAATATGGGCTATTTTAACAGTCGAATTGGTCTTTTCTAAATCTTATCACTGTCTTATCTAAAATCATATAACTGTAAAGACACATGAAAAGATTTTATGTGATTCCTTATTTCAGCAACTATTTATTTAAAAATAAATTCTTCCTGTTAAAAGTTATTCATCATTCCAAGGCAAATCATTGAAGTACTCTAAAATTTGCAGAGAACATGAAAACATTTTATTGCTTATATGTGTTTTTTTATGACAATACTAGAACATAGAAGAAAGTAATACTATTAATACTAAAATGGCAGCTATCTTAAATTAGTTTTCTTTCTTATACTCACATATAGATCTAGTATTACTGTAAGCAGTCTGTCTACTGATGGGGTAATATTGTAATTATAACACCTACTGTAGACATGATTCCTTGGTTCACAAATAGAGTCTTCAAATGAATTTAATTAATTTGTAAGGATAATTTTTCAATTATCACCACCACTACCACACTTACAGTTACAATTCTGTAAACATTATCTTGTTTAATACTCATCTCTATTATGGTACATATGTAAAAACTGAGAATTAGATATTTGTGACATTTAATTATTTTAATATAGTAATGTTTAATTTGTGATGAAATTTGAATCATTATAGTCTGATAAATTATACATTTAGCTTGGATAAGTCCTCACTCTGGAGCTTGCAAAACAGTTTTTTTCCTAACATTTTCTGTGATTAGGACAAATTCCACAAGAAGTGAACTGATAGTCCTTTGCAATCAAAATTTCTTCACTAAATATTTCCATTTTTCCTCCAGAGACACATTAGAATAAAACTTGTTCATCCTTTTTCGATAGCAGTCATGGCCAAAATTTTCTTTGGAAAATTATGTTGGAGTCAAATTGACTCAACCAGGATTGTGCCCATTATAATTATATCTTTAAGAGCTAGTTTGTGAATTGCATGATCTCTTTTGCTGCAATGACATCTGAGGTCCATTTTCACATGAATTCACCATGAGCTAAAGTTCTTTAATAATGATAATCAGTAATAAGAAGAGATATCCTGTCAAACCACTACAAACACTATGTGTATGCAAAGAACACACTTGCATGCAGAGAGAGAGAGAGAGAGAGAGAGAGAGAGAGAGGCAGAGAGAGAGACACACACACAAAGAGAGTTATGTGTGCACAAACAAAGCCTAGTGGATTCAGAGCATCAATAACCAGGTTAACCTGCTAGCATGTTTTGGTTTCTTAAACTCTGACCTTATATATCTCCAGTATAATCTCCTGATTCATGGAGAAAAATCTTCTACCAAATTTTATATATATAAATTAATACTAGAACCTGTAAAGAAACACAAATCATCTGAAAATGGTTTATTAATCAGTGTTACGGTATTGCACTGCTGATTTTAAACAAATAAAGGTCTTTCTTAGTTCATGGTTTGGAGGTTCAAATTCATAGTGTTGGCACCAGCACTGTTTTCAGCTACATCTCAGAGAACAAGGAAATAACATGTGGGAACAATCAACTGATTTGTCCTTGAACAGGAACAGAGGAAAGGAGGCCGGTGTCCCACAGTCCCTTCCAAGGCGCCACTCCCAATGACATCAGGGCTTCCTAATCGGCTCCATCTCCCAGGTATTCCACCATTTCTCCACAATACCATTGTGGGGGCACAAGACTTACCATTCTCCTGGTCCTCTTTATGATGGAAGCATCCTCCAGATCTATAACTGATGATGTGGACAATATCTACCAGCACCAAGATCTACCATGAGCCTTCTCAGCAAACAGCTGCACTGCTTTTGAGCATTCCTCCTGCAAGCCAGAATTGCCAGGTATCCCAAAGAATTTTCTTGAAACAATTCCTACCTGGAAGATCTGTGAAACAAATTTGTAGTCCCTAATTACCAAGCCCATGAATGAGAAGTGCCTGCAAGATTTATTCAGTTTTCCTACCAATCTCCATTGGCAAAAAGTTGTCCAATCACCTCCCCTCCCCACAGTAGTGTTACTTTCACTCACAAATGAGCAAATTTACATTGGGAAAATGTAAATTTTCCAAAACTTTCTATTCTTCATGTTTTTTGGTCACTGAGAATCTTCTAAAAATGGTCAATACCCATTCCACATACTAAATGCTCCACTGGTTTAAAATCTTATTTGACTGATGAACTATCTCATAACCTTTTTGTGTGGCTTTCCACAAAGTCCTAGAACATGGATTCAGTGAGGTTAGGTTCTTTGTACTGGTGGAAAATAAGTGAGTTTTAGCCCAGTTCCCAATCAGATGGGTAATTTCCATCTGAAACCTTATCAACATGTTTTTATTATCCACATTCTATCAAGAATCTGGTCTTGTGTGCTCTCTCCAGAATCATTCATAATGTTTCTTTCATAGCATTGTCGACATTCTGTCATCTGCTCTTCCAAACTCTTCCAGATTTTACCCATAAACTTATTTCAAAGTTCTTCTACTTCTTTAGATATAGTAATGATCTCACTCTATCAATTATCTATTCAATCAATATGTAACCACCATATAGAAATACCCCCATCAACTAATATTATAAAAAGAAAAGATTTATTTAGCTCATAGTTCCAGGTGAGGTCATGGGGACAGCACCAGTTTAGAGCTCAGCTATGTCATTTCAGGGTGGGTAGCAACTGCAAGAATACCTGTGAGGACAGACGTGTGCTCATGTGTTAAACAGCACCCCGGAGAAAGAGACTGAGTTTCTAAGTTCCTACTGAGAGCATGTCTCCAAGGAGATGTTAGAGCTTCCCTCCCATCTATTATTTCCCCAAATTCCACTCCTCAACACCTTCATCCTGAGAACAAATATTTTAGGCACAGTCAACATCTGGAGAACAAAACTAAATCACATCCAAGCCATATCAAATATTTATTGTTTTTTTGTATTTATCTTTAAACAATGTTTTATTTTTAATTAACAAAAATTACATATAATTTGATTGTACATGATGCTTTGAAATGTGAATGAATGTGGAGTGGCTACATGAAATAGACACACATTATCTCACATGCTTAGTCAGTATATATGGTTAGAACACCTGAAAGCTACTCTCTTAGAAATTATCAAGGATTCATTTATATTAGCTGTAATTACCAAATTTTAAAATAGAGCTTTGAAACTTATTCTTCCTGTATCCTAAAACAGTTTGCCCTTTGATTAGCTGTTCCTTCTTCCCCTTGTCCTTAAACAAATTTCTTCTACTTAAAAAGATTTTAAAATGTCAATTTAAGCAATGACTAAGTCTCCCACTTAAACATACTTTTCTGAAACATCTTCTGTATTGTTCCTGGGCACCTGGGATGGCTATCTGGAAAGTTATTAAAGATCTCCAATCTAACATTAGGCCTTGATCTCTTCAAAGCAGATACACTCAACCTGTGGAAACTTTAACATTGCTTATAACTTTACATTACCTGTGGTCTTGTATTATTGCCTTAGATGTGACTTTCAAATTGATGTCTCTAGCTATGGTACCAATCCTTATATTCTTTTTTAAATTATCAAGTGGTTTTTGACATTTTGAGGCATGTTGAATACTAAACATAATTTTATTAAAATGTATTTTCTAAGGAAGAATTTCTCAGGTTATTTGGTTAATCAGTATTGTGTTTTATATGGAGTTTAAGAAGGATTAGTTGTTCTGTTGACTGCACCACCTAATCAAATCCTCCTTATTTCTAATAATATCTTCTCAGTCATTATATACTCAGGACTATCTTTCATTATAGTTTGTCTCATCAAGATATTGCTTAAAAATTCAATTGACTCTTCCTTTAGTCAAATTGAATTTTACTTATTCCAGCCACTCCCACCAGCCCTTTCTCACATGAGTATATTTAAAAGTTTTATGAGTTCTTGATTTCCATTTTCCTCCTACAACAGGCCATGTTGGAACTTAGGGCACTGGGAAAACAAGTAACCAGCCTGCCGCCCCAGGGTGAGAAGTAGCAGCATCTCCTGAGATCCGCACCATGTTGGAATGTAGGGTGCTGGGGAAATGAGCAATCAGTCTGCCACCTTGGTAAGTGCAGGCTGAGAATCAAACATCCTATCCCCTTTCCCCCTATCAGCAAGTGGGAGCCAGAGATCTGAGCATCTCTTGGGAGCTCGACCATATGTAATATAGCAAATAAGGGGGATTTCCTTCTACCATCTCTTTGAAGGCAAATATTTTTATCACTGTTTTGCTTTGTCCTGATTAATGGCATTGCTCTATTCAATATTCTGTTTTGATAAGTTCTATAATATTCTGTATTTCCTTTGACTTTGCAATACCTTATTGAAAGAACAACTATTGTGAAGATAACGAGACATACTATGGTACCTATTGCTGTTATCCTGGTAACCTGCTGTGAAGTTCTGTACCAATTTCACTACACTGTTTCAGCTGGCATTATTCCATCCTGTTCTGTTGTATTTTACTACCTTCAAATTAATAATTTTTTTTAAAATAAAAAAAGAAACACATGTAAATTGAAAGGAAATTTATAGACTGAAAATCAAAGGAGGGAGAATAATTGTTCCATACAACAGGAGATTAGAAAAAAAGCAAGGGTAACTTGCCCATCAACCACAGAATGGATAAGAAAGATATGGTATTTTCATACCATGGAAAGTTACGCAAATATAGAGTAGAATAGTCTTGAGGCTTTTGTAGGTAAATGGATGCAACTGGAGATCATGTTCATGGGTGAAACAGTTTGAATTCGTATGGGTGAACCCTAGCATAAAAAACAGAAGGAGTTAGAGGGATCAAAACAGTACAATGCCTATTATAAAAGTGATAGGGGAGGAAACACTTGGGAGGAGAAGGGAGTGACACTGTTAACTTCTTACTGTCTTGGATTAAACTCTTGTATTGTTTTCACAATTTTGTTAGGCTTGGTTTTGTTCTGTCTTGTTTTGTTAGATTTTACTGTGTCTGATGATATGGGCAGCTATTTTGAACATAATGGGATGTATTATGGTATTCATGGTTGGTTTCCTATTATCTTGTTTTGAAGTCCTGTAATGTTTTCATTCATTTGTTTAATCAGTTTTATTCTGTTTTGTTTTGTTTGATTTTATTATGTGTGATAGTATGGACAACTGTATTGAAGAAAACAAGACATTATAGAAACCATTGTTCATTTCTTGTTATCTGGTATAGAAGTCCTGTAATGCTTTCATACTTTTGATTGGTTTTATACTATTTTGTTATGTTTGATATTGTTGTGTGTGAAGATATGGACAGCTATCTCAAAGAAAACAAGAGACATTATGGTAGCCACTGTTGATTTCCTGTTGTCATGTTTTGGAGTCCTGTGTTGCTTGCATTGTTCTATTCTGATTTGCTTTGTTCTGTTTTGTTTTGTTTTATTTGCTTTAAAATAAAAAAGATAAAAAATACATAAAATTATATATAATCCATATTATCAAACATCTGTTAAAGTAATGCAAATTCCTGTGGGGAATTCTTACAAAATAACTATAATGTGTGCTTTATTTTCTAAAACTAAGTCAACATTTATGTTAATACTTTCATAATTTATCTTGACAAGTATACTATTTTATAGCAAGACTTGAAGGGTGTATTTCATTTTATCTCCAGATATTAACATCAGCCTTTGTTATGTTCTCAGTAATTATAGCACTAATGATTTTTAGTAATAGTTTTAATTAATGTTCTACAGTTTTGTGAAAGTATATTATTGGAAGTCCCATTTGACCCAGCTATTCCAATTCTAGGCATATTCCCAGAAGATCTGAAAACATCATACCACAGTGATATATGTGCACCCATGTTTATAGCAGCACATTGTAATAGCCAGATCTTGGAAACAACTTAAGTGCCCATCAACTGAGGAATGGATAAAAAGTTGTGGCATTCTTATACAATGGAGTACTACTCAGCTATAAAAATGATCACATTGAGATATTTATAAATAAATGGACACAACTTGAGACCATACTCATAAGCAAAATAAACCAAACTCACATGTGTAAATACCATATAGTCTCCCTAGTATGAGAGTTGGTAAGAGTATATAAGACTTTATAGTAATCATGATTTCCCATTTCATTGCTTTGAAGCCTTTCAATGTTTTCATTCATTAGTTGGAATGGTTTTATTCTGTTTTATTTGACATTATTATGTGTGATGGTATGAACAGCTGTTTTGAAGAAAACAAAACATTATGGCAGCCATTGCTGATTTAATATCATCTTGCTTAGAAGTCCTACCATGCTTCTACTCTGCTATTACCATCAGTTCTAGCATAAACAAATATTTTTATTGAAAATGAGGTATTATAGTAGCCATTGATCATAGTTACTCAATTCAGAATGTCCTGTAATTCTTTCATTCTCTTGAATGGTTTTATACTATTGTGTTATGTTTGATATTATTGTATTTGAAACTATTCTCAACTATAGCAGAGAAAGAGATATTTTGATAGCTACTGTTAATGTCCGGTTGTCTTATTGTAAAGTGCTGTGTAGCTTATGTTGCTCTGCTACGATCTGCATTGTTCTGCCTCCTTTTGTTTTATTCTCTTTAAAACAGAAAAAAGTATATTATTTTTTGGACAGACAGGAAAAGATAAGCAGGAGATAGGTCATAATTAACAATATGCACCCCACTACCTACTTACTTTTCTTTCTTAGTCATTGTAACTATTTCTTCATAAAGCCTATAACAACAATCACAGAAACTCTCCTCACACATATGTTACATAAAAATATAACTAAAAAGTGCTATGTCTTTGGCTAACATAAATTGTCATATATCCCTTAGTTCTCTTATATATCACATCATGTTATTTTTTATTCTTCTGTATTTGTACCACTAGGAAATTAAATTGAAAACAAAAAAGCAAGAGTAAATAATGTACTTTTCTACTCACATGAGAAATTACCTCTTTATATTACACCATGCTTGCATAGACTCTTTTTAGGACTAAACTGTTAACATTTATAGGAAACTCATCATGTTACTTAATGAATTTCTTTTTACAAGGTCTCAACAATTTTATTCCGAAGCCTATTGCATGAAGCAAGAGAGTTAAAAGCAATTCTGTCTGATGCAGTATTGCATAGGTTTAGAGACAACGGTTAATAATTATTAGATATGAAACTGGAAAGTTAATTTAGATTTGAGATTTACATTCAAAAGCTGAATTAGTTCAGCCTAGTTAAATTTTAATGATATTTTTTCAATTTGTAGATGTTTACTGTTCCCAATTCTGCAGTTTATGTTATTCAAAACTATGAGAAGTTTGAAAAGCTCTCATTTGTTATCTGGAGCTATGTAAAGTATTTTACATGCAGAAAACATCAACAGTATTTTTCTGATCTTTATTTCTGTGATATACATACACCATTAACTGAGATAGTATTAAAAATTTAAAAATTCCATCATGCAAATTACAGAGTTATGTTTATCAACCAATGTACGTTTTAAATCATTTCTCTTTTAATATTGCAAAAAAATGTGGGTAGGCCTGATAGAGCAGTTTAAGATTTTTTTACTCACTCCAAATAGTGGAAGAGCTCAGATATATAAATACATTGGCTATTCAGGGCCATTGTCTGATTCACAATGAAGTTAAAGGAAAAACATGAATAATGTTCAAATTGCTTGATTTAATTCTTTCATTTGAAGGTTGGAAAAAATGTATAAGTGATAAGAGATTTCCTGTTTAATATTTTACTTCTGCAATAAAATTATTTTAACTGTACCTTTTTGAGAATTTGAAACTAACACATTAAAAACTATACATATTTATGGAGTGCCGTGTGACTTTTTGATACAATTATATATCATTTAAGATGCGTAAAGCCCTAGTTTCAATTGCAGCCTGGGCCAAATTTTATATCATTTCTTCTAGAAATGTTGAATTATACCATTAATTATTGCTCTCTATACTTACTCTACTACACAATAGTAGAGCTTCTTATTATTATCTAACTATATTATAGTACCCATTAATAGACTTCCCCATTCTTTCACTCATAAGTTTGGCAACTTTTCATAATCACTGCTCAATGGTTGTTTTTTGTGAGGTAAACATTTTTAGATTCCATATATGAGTGAAATCTGTTACTTAGCTTTCTGTGAATACCTTATTTCATCTAACATAATGTTTTCTAGTGCATTGTAGATATTGAAAATGGGAGGATTTCATCTTCATTATGGTTAATGATACTCTATTATGTAAATCTACTGAATAATTTTTGTGCATGTATCATTTGATATTTGATGGGTATTTAAGTTGTTTCCTTTTCTTGACTATTGTAAATAATATAGGATATCTATTTGACATTTTGAATATATATATATATATATATATATATATATATATATATATATCTCCACATGGGTTGCTCTATTATGGTATTTTAATATTTTAAAAAGCACTGATACTGTTTCCCATTACTATAATAATTTACATGCCCAACAACATTGTGTCAGGATTTTCATTTCTCCACACTTTCCCCAGAAATTCTTTCTATCATTTTCAAAATAATCATTTTAATTAGAATGAGATCCTATCTTTGTGTAGTTTTCCTTTAGATCTCCTTTGATTAGTCCTTTCAAACATTTTATATACGGGATAGACATTTGTAATTTGTATATATTCTGAGAAATGTTTATTTAGATCTAGTTTCCATTTTTATTTCTATTTTAGTGAATTTTATTGGTATGTTTTAGATATACATAGGTTCACATTCATTGACTTATGTGTTTTTGTGTTATTTGAACTATTGGTATATTCTAGCTTTTAAATCAACCCTTTCTTGGATGTATATTTTGCAAATATTTTTCCTCTTCTGAAGATTAGCTATTTATTGTTTTAATAATAATTTTTAGTTGGCAGAATCAACAGTTTTTTTCTAAAGCACACAAGCACATTGTAAAAAGCAAAATATCCCCGTAGTAGCCCTGTAATAGCCATATGAGATAATGTTAATCATTTATTAAGACTATTATTTCTACACTTTGTATGTAATAATACTAGCATAATTTTGCATATAGAAGCAGTTTTTATTGATATGCACAAATATAAGCAATTATGTTCATTTCATGAGTGGCTTGATTAGAAAATAATTTTTAAAAATGTTGTCCATTAATGTATTAGTTTTATGTGGTAACATAAAAGAAGACAAAAACACAGATAGAGTGTTCAAACAAGGGAACATTTTCTAAAGTCTGGAAATGGAACTCCAAGAACAATTTGTGGTCAGTTTCTTCTCAGGTTTTAGTCCTTTGCCTGGAGACAGCAGCCTTGTCTTTGTGCCCTCACATAATCATGTGTGTGTGTGCGCGCGCACGTGCGTGCTTGTGTGTCTCCCTGGTGTCACTTCCATTTCCTGTAAAACAGCTGACAATATCGGATTATAGCCCTGCCTTTATCAACTCATTTATTTTTTAAATAATTAATTCTGGTACATTTGAGTTATATACAATAATCACACTGATCACAAAGAATTTGTTCCTGTGCACAATATATCTTAATTCTTTTCTGCCCATTCCTCTCCCTCCCTTTGACCCCTCTTCCCTTCCTTATTTGAAAAAGCATTTGCTTCCATTTTTCTTTCATCTTTTTTCTTTTCCCTTCCTTCCTTTTCCCCTTTCCCCTCTCCAGTTTCCCTCTCCTTTTGAACATTTTATTCCTATTTCACAGTAGATACTATATAATTTAGTCCTTATTTACACTTTCAATTTCTCACACCAGATAACAATGTTGTATTTACAAATGTGTGTGTCACTTATTTCATCTAAGAGCATGGTTTCAAGGCGCATTCATTTATCTAGAAATATCTCAAATTCATCTTTTCTTAAGGCTGAGTAGTTCTCCATTGTATAAAAACAATCCTCTTTATCCATCAGTTGATGGGGACTAGGGCTGATCAAAATTTTGTTATTACAAACTGTGCTGCTATAAACATGAATATGCATAAATCGCTGTGGTATGCTGTTTTAACTCTTTCAGGAAGATACCAAGAAGGCAAACAGGTGGGCCATATGGAACCCCTAGTTTTAGTGTTTTGTTTTGTTTTGTTTTGTTTTGTTGAGGAATCACTGCATTGATTTCCACAGTGATTGTAATAATCTACACTCCCATCAACAATGGAGAAGGGTTCCTTTTTCCCCACAGTCCCTCTGTCATTTTTTATAGGTTGATTTCTTGATAATAGCCATTCTTTATGGAGTGAGATGGAATTGAAGTGTTTTTTTAATATGTATCTCTTGACCAGTGATATTGAACATTTTTCATACGTTTATTTGCTGTTTCCACTTCACCTCAGAAGTCTCTATACATTTCTGATATCCATTTTTGGGTTAAGTCTTTAAATTTTGAAGGGTTTGATTCTTTTGATTTTTAAATTTTTTTTAAATTTTATTTTATTTTGAAAGGGAGTAAAATTAAACACAACAACACTGAACAGAATGGGACATAAGAAAGCATAAATTTCAAAGCTAGACAACCAGAGATCTTCACTATCTGTCATATTGTCTCTTGTTTTCTTCCAAATGGTTGTCCTTATTTTTGCATATGGAGAGCTCATACTAAATAACATAGCCAATCTTTTCACAAGATGTGTAGTTCACTGGCTCCCATTTGTTAAGCAGGAGGGAGGGGGAGGGGAGACACAGGGCGGGGGACAGGAAGACATGAGATGTCTGATTCTCAGCCCACATGCAGGCAGGATCACAGTCGCCCCCCAGAGACGGGAAGAGTTCCTTGTTCTCCCGGCACCCCAAGTCAACCTCATGGTGCAGGTCCCTAGGCGACAGGGTCTCTCCCCTGCAGGCCCCTAAAGTCCGCCATACTCACCTGCTATTTCTTTCTGATGAATTGACCATTCCATTTCCAAAGTTCTGAAATGGCCAACAGACCACAGAAAGAATTCTCTTTAGGCTACTGTTTGAAACTAGCAGCTACAGCAATCTGCTGGCCTTGCTTCAGGGCCACCTTTTGATGTTTTATTATGTGGGAGGGCTACTGGGAATTGAAGTCAGGGCCTTGTGGTCAGCCAACAGGTGCTTTGCCACTGAGTACATTCCTAGGCCGTTTGAGTTCTTTATCGGGTCCTGACCTAGACCCCCAATCTCCCAAATGAGTGTACAGCAAAGGTTTAAATAAAACGAGAAAAGTGGTATAATTTTAGGGCTCCAGGAGGGTCAAAACCCTTTGGCTGAGCTGGAGACTCTGAGGAATAAGACAAAGACTTCTCTGGATCACCTATTTTTATTAGATCCAACAACAAAGGGCGGGGAAACTGAGGAAAGTTCAGGCAATGAGCAGGACCTTGGGAGTCACTTAAAGGATGTCTCCAAGTCATGAATCATGTCAATTTAGGAGAACTGTCTTATCATGAAGACATGCTAGGAGTGAGACCATACAAGTAATTCCTGCAGCTGCAGTCTCTATCTACTTAATTGATGTTTGAGCCAAGTGTACTCGGTTGTGGCCTTATCTTGCCCTTTGAGGTATCTCCGGCCTCACAGGCCACTACAGGCCTCAGCCAGGACCAGTGATTCATAGGGGTTCACTTACAATGAATCAGCTGACTTCGCCAGGCAAGGGGCTGAGGCCTAGGACAGACTCACAGGTAAACATAGAAAGCCAATTAGTTTTAAATCCTGCTTAGAGCCGCTTCGTAGTGATCTCCAACAGTTCTTTATTTATTCTAGATATGATTCTCTTGAGGAATAGCTGGCAAATATTTTTTCCTACTCTGTGGTTGTTTCTTCACTCTGTTGATGATTTATTTTGCTGTGCTAAGGCTTTTAAATATGATGAGATCCCTGCTGTTGATTCTTACACAATGACATAGTTTATAGCAATGAAACTAAATTAAATCAGTCAGACTAAACTAAACGATTCAGGTAACAAACATTCTAGTGGCATTCAATAACAAAATTTACTGTGCTCACACTCAGTTATAGCTTAGCTCTGACCTGCTTTCTTACCTTTGCACTCTGGGAATTAATGGACACAGAGCCCTACATGATCCATCAAGCCTTTCATGAAAGAGAGAAAGAAAGTAAAAAGAGGTAACATTGGCACTCATCCCTTTCTCTACATTCCATTAACCAAAACAATTTTCTTGGGCACCTGTGAAAGTAATAGAATGGAAAATAATTCACCCACTGAAAAAGAAGAAGCAAATATTGTATACTACACCACAAAAGGAAATAAACCTAATTTTATATATCAGCGTGCATAATTCTCACACTGAAAAGTGAGAAAAATAATTTGATAACAAAATATACAGTATTATATGGTAATAACGTAAAGTAAGATGAATACTTTGAAGATATTCATTTATTTTATTATTTATTTATTTATTTAGAAAAAGATATGCAGAAGTGACCATATGAAATTAGAAATGGTGACTATTTCTAAAGAGAGATATAAAAATGTGTTTGGCAAAGTGTCACACTGGTATGTATGGTATGTTTTCTGAATTTTCTTCATGTTTGAAAAGACTCAATATATGTGAAGTGACCACAAGAAACAAGCATATGGGATGGGTGTATCATTAACATTATCCATTAACTTTATCCATTCTGGAATACATCATAGATAGTGATACATATGTTTTTCTCAATTAAATTTAATTGCATGTATTTGTAAATAAGACATTTGTAAATATTTGATGCAAGGATAGTGATGATTTTGTTAGTCTTTCTTGCCTTGATTCATGGTTTTATTATTATTTTTGTACTGAAGTAACTTCAGTTGGAAAAAGTATTGACAACTCAGCTTAGAATTTCTGATACCTGTAACCTTTTCTTCCATTCATACAAATATAACCCCAGTTTTATGCAGTTCAAGGAGTTTAAAAACATTTTTGCTTTTACACAAACTATGCCAAAAGAAGTAGATGTATTATTAGATTTAAATACATTATCTTTTACCTCCCATTCCTCTTTCTGTACATTTCAAGTTATCTATAATGTATAAACATTAGTTTTTAAAAAGAAAAATGAAACATCCATTCATATGTTTGTATTGTGCGTTCCAGTAATATTCTTTCTATTTAGTTGATGTTTAAATATTTGAATCCTCATTGCCAAAGTTCTCCTCTGTGATACTTGACTTAATAATGTTCATGAACAATCTCTGTGCATTGTCAAGCATTTACTTTTATAAATATTGCAAACATCCTACATCCTAATGATCTTTGAATCATTATTTCTTCCCAAACATATAGCTCTAGCTTTTACATACAGGCATGATTAAAAGACAAAAGTTTGGAAAATTTCAGACATAACCAAGAGTATTATCAAAATAGATGTAGATCTATAGTCGGTAAGAAATAGGAAAAACTAATGACAGCCAAGTTCATAAAATTCAGGAAATTGAATCTATGACTAACTTATAAATTAATTATAGACTACTATATTAAAAGACCATGAATATGTCTGGAAATTCTATTACTATCCTATTCTTTATTTTCTACACTGTCATCCTCCTATTCTTCTAACCTCCATATTATATCTTTCTGACTGTTTATCTCCTCAGAAGATATTGCCCTCTTTAGAAAAAAATCTCTTAATGAGAATTTTCTGATCAGCTATATAATTGATTTTAGATCATGAGGCTATTTTTTTGTTTGTTTGTTTTGTACCAAGAATTGAACTTAGGACCTTGTGCTTGCCTGGCAGGCACTTACACGGATGAGGTATAACCCAGGTCTCAGTCTATCTTTTCATCTCATCTTTTTCTTTCTTAAATTTAGAACCTCTTCTCATCCAAGGAAAACTATTCCTCCAGTTCCTGTGATTTTGTTTTTCCTATTTAAAATCAGATTTTTATTTTGTGATTGAACCTCCTCTCAACTGGCTTTCTAAAAATATCTCCAAACATTTGATAAGTTGTCTGAGCAAGACTTTGGTCTTTTGTGATTAACTGTTTTTAGCTTATTAGTTTGTATTTGTTTTCCTGATGATTATGTATGCTGGATATTTGAAGAGTGAAAAAATTTAGGCTTCCTCTTATTAAATCATATTGCCCATGCCTTCCCATGAATGTGTGTCACTATGCAGTTGAAGGTTCTTTTGCTCCACTCAGATAAAAATCATGATTTAGAAAAATTCACTTCTAGTATCTCTGAGACCACCAGTCAACATTAATAAATGCTGAGCACCATTGGACAACATTGCTGCTCTTGGGCTGTGTCAAACGCTGTCAGCTAACTCTGCTAATTGGTGCTCTCTATTTCTGGTCATCATCAGTTGCTGGTCTTCAGATCTCTTCAGAGCCAACAACCCCTAATGTTACTGCACGTCTCTGAAAATGACCACTCTTGCACAATGCTCAGAATTGGAATCCTGAGCAGATTTAGGAAACCATCTCAGCCTATGCAACCTGAGAATGAGTCACTTGCAGAGTTACAGAACCACCCCAGGGAGGCATTATTTGTACAGGAGCTGTGTAGCAGCACAGAGGGTGAATCCACCAAAGGACGCCTTCCTAGACTAACTTGAGAAATGGGAATGGAATGCAGCAATCTGCCGCAGACCTATGATTCCTCTAAACTGTGGCTTGCTAATTGGTTCAACTACAGGACTGTGATTGGTCTAAGCAGAAACAAGATGAGGAGGACAGCTGTGGCTGGCATGGTGATGAAAACATTGAGGAAACACAAGCTGATTGAATGACTGATAGCTATCAATGCATACCAAAATCTGAAGGAGGATTTTCAGGAGCACTACCTGTGTTCATTACAGTTTTTTCAGGACTTACAGAGACTGAGGATGCTAGTAATGCACCAGGATTCATCCTTTTTTTCTGATACTTTAAGCATGGTTTCACCGTCACTTGTTCAGAAAAATCTCAGTGTGAATCAGCCAGAATGGGAGAGAGCACCATGGCTGACTATTGAGCTGCACCTTTTGGTGGAGCAGCTCAGGGAGCAGCTGTTAGGAAAGCAGGACTGGTACCAAGGCAGACTTTGCCACTTGATACGTAGGGGAGACTTAGTGGGAGCAAATACACTCACAGAAGTGGGCATGCCAACCTTTAGGAACATTATGCCTTCACTCTGGCTATTGTAATAAAAAAATAAAAGATAGATACTTCTACTCCATCCCAATTGTATGGTCTCAATTGGAACTTTTGAAAAACTGAAATTTTTAATTTTCATGTAGTCAAATTCATAGCATTAATTTATGGTTAGTCTTATGTTTCTTCACTAAATTATGTTTCTGTATTTTATTCTAAAATTTTATTATTTATTCACATTTAGAAATAAAGTACGTTGACTATGGTGACTATGTTACTTGATTTCCTCTTGTTTCTGAGATAAAATGCCCGATGTCCAAAATCAGTACAGAAAGTATATTTAGCTCACAGATTGTAGAAGTTTCAGTCCATATTCTGCTGGATCCAAGGTAAAATGGCTCATGGCAGAGGGCAACAGTTCAAGATAGTGGAAGACAGAAAAAGCAACAAGAGCATAAAGGGAGGAGCATGAGAGAAGCTGTGTTTCTCATATTGCGTGCAGGCTACCCACCCTAGGATGGGTGTAGCTCTCACACCCATAATCTCAGTACTACACAAAAATGAATCACAAACTACAGATTCAGCCACCTCCATGACTGGCAGAAAGCCTTGAGCAGGGGGCATCTAGACAGAAAATAACAGTGAAATTTGTAAGTTTTGAAGTAGAGTTAAAATTTTTAAATGAACATATATAAATATGAAGGTATATGTTATTTATTTTGAACTCAAAAAATATTCAATTTGGCTTTGCATGTGTAATTAAAAGGTTTACACATGACCTTTTTACAATTTTAATATGAATATAAAATATTTTTAGGTTTTGTTGTATTTATACACAAATATTTTTATAATTAACTTACAGTTTTCCTACAAATTTAATAGAATGTTTCGATAGTCTTTTGAATGTCCTGTGTACACATTACTACCATCAAGAAATATTGTCAATTTTAATTCTTCTTTCAAACATACACACATTTTGTTTATTTTTCTTTCTCTATCATAATTCCTCTGATCACCATTGAATAAAAGGAACAATAGTAGATGTTTCTGCCCTATTTTCTATTTTAAAAGGAAATTTTTCAATATTTCATCACTAAATATATCAGCACTGATGAACACTTTGTAAAATCTCATTTTTAGAATAATAGGTTCTCTTTGCTTCTAATTCATAAAATTTATTGTTGTAACTAATATTAATTTTATCAGCTTTCTGCATTGTATAACTAGATTGTCATAAAATTTTTTATATTTTGTGTAAATTGTGTCTTAAATTGACTAACCTTCAAATTCAAATAGGTCTTTCTTTGCTGGTGTAAACTCTTATTTTTTTTTTTTTTTACTGTAAATGACTGAATTTATTCTGTTAGCATATTTTTAAAATTTTGTGCCTGTACTCATGAGGGACATTGTCGAGCATTATAATACTTTTATCAAGTTAAATGTAGAGATTTACAGAAAATGCTGGTAATTGTTTTCTTTTTATTGATGTTTTTCTTATTCTGTTTTTTGGAAGAGAACATACAAAATGGTGTTATTTCTCCCTATTTGTTTACAAAATTTACTTCCAAAGACAAACAACTTTGAAGGCTATGAAATATAGTTTTGAACATGGGAATAATTTTACTTTGCTTGAAGTTCAAGTATAGTAATTAAATTTTTGAAATTTAAAATATGTTTAAAGCAATATACATTTCCTACTCTTCATTATGTATCATTTTACTAATATCTTATAGATCAATTACACAATAATTGAATTTCTAATGTACTCAAAATGTGTCAGTATGGTAATAATAGTAAGAGAGGCACAGTAATAATTTTGAACTAGAACATCATTGAAATATGATACGTTAGTTTAAGAATACTTTTAGAAAAATAGCCTAATTTATATTTTATTATAGAGTACCAAACAAATGAGACAGAAAAATAAAATAAAGAGAAAAAATATCTAAAATATTTTTATTAAGTTAAAAGTATCTGTGTAAAAGACGATATGATAAATCATTTTGGAATATTGTAATATATAATCCAAGCAATCAGAACATGAAGATATCAAATAAAATTGTGTCAATATTGCTCTCTCTCTCTCTCTCTCTCTATATATATATATATATATATATATATGCTGTTCATCTAAAATTCTAGTTTTACTAATCATCTTCAAGTGTATGAGTGTCATACCAATTACTCTTTTTGTCTTTCCAAGAGATTACACTTTGAAAATGTAAAACAGAATAAATTAATTTTTGCAAATAAAATAACCAATGTCTATTCCAATGGGCATTTAACTATTTATATACTAAGAGCCAATAGAAAGAGATTTGGGGGGATATCCTACAATACACAGAAAATATGTGAAAGGAGATATTATCCCATAATATTTTAAGTTTTACATGTGTTTTATGAAATAAATTACACCTACCATGAAATCAGTGAAATCTTTTCGTGTTCTTTATTATTCTATTCCAAAGAAAAAGTTACTACTTTTATTCTATCTCAACAACAATAAATTACAGTACAAAGGATAATATGACAGAACTGGTTCAACTCACTTGAAAAGCTCAGCTATTACTCTCTGTAAGACTGGTTAGTTGTACTGAGAGTTATTCTCCAAAACATTTCTAACCTGACTGAAAATGAATCAATATTAACTGGTGAAAGATTACACAACTTTGAAAGTGGCAGACAAACTCTGAAATTGGCCTCTTATTACTTGAAAGAAAGTCCCAGCAGTGTGCAGTCTGTGGAATGCAGAATAAAATAACGTTACCTTTGACATGTAATTGATTTTAGTTGTTGGAAGACACTAAACTAATCAATAACAGTGATAATGGTAGGAGCTAGCCTGTGATGTTTGGAAGTTCACTAAAAATATTATCTGTATTTAAAGTAATGTGAAAGTGATGGGTATGATTTCTCTACCATAAAAATGCTGCAGAACTGTCTATGGTAGTGCACAATCATGCTATATACCAAAAGCAGTGAATGATATCTAGTTGAGTATGAGGGCAGAGAATCACAATGCCAAATTTCAGTTAGACTGTTTTCAGCTACAAGCAGAGTCCAATGTAATGGGTGAAATAAAGAAGTATATTTGTCCCCACAGTAAGTCTAGAGGTACATCAAAATCAATCTAGCTAAATCCAATAGATCTGGTCTATGTCTTTGCAACTTTCCTATGGATTACTCTCTTCCCACCCTAAAGAGAATTCCTTTAAAAGAACAAAATATGAGCATTCAAAACATCACAGTCATGGAACACATAATTGAAAATAATGTCTTGTGGTGACTTTATTGTAGGACTTAGAGAAGTCTTTCCTCAACCCTCAAAGGAAGTGTCTGTCATCTCTTCATCTCAGAGTCAAGAATAACTCAGTTTTGGTGCCAAATATTTTAGTCAATGGACTTACTGAGTGCTAGAGAAAGTTTCATGATTTTGCCTAGAACTGTGAATGAAGTAAGCTTCATCTTTTCTACAGTAATTATCTGTATCATAATCTTAAATCAGAGTACTCTCAAAATTAAAAATGGAAAAGTTTTGTAAGTTGGCAAACAAAAATATTATGAAACCTAATTTTCATTTTTCTTTACACATGTGTTAAAAATTAGAGTCAAAGGCAGGTTGAAGTTTTACCTAAAAAGATAATTTGCAAAAAAAAAAAAAATTAAAAGAAAACTGAAGTCAGTGTCCTGCAGAAACGTACTCCATATATCATAGAATTTTTATATGGTCTTGTGAGATTATTTTCTTCATTTGGTTTATATTCCATTTAGGAAGACAAAGAATTTAATAATGACATGAACATGATAACTAATGGTAAAACAAAATCAAATAAGTGTACAGCAAAATACTGAATAAAAAGCAGAAAAGTCAAACCAATTTTTGGACAAAGACTGAGGAAAGGGTAGAAAATTTCCAGAGGAGCTGAATTAAACATAAAACTTGAAAAATAATGAAGACCAATGAGTAGAAATGTTTCAGAAAAACAACATAGAGAAAAATCTCTGAGACATGTGTGCCTCATATGTACGTATACATATGCTTCTCTATCCTGTCCTCATAGAGCTGGGATCGATTCTGCAAAGATTAAAATGGAATAGAGATGTACAATAATTCATGCAAGAAAGTCAGCAGATTCTCACCTTTGATGAATGTAAACAAGGAAAAAGTAAATAGATGAAAATGTCGAGGACTGGAAAATACAGGAAATTTTAAAAGGAATGATCAGGAAGCATGAAAAGTTAAAATTTGAGAAAATACCAAAGCAAATGAGAAAACAGGTCATTCAGAGACCTGAGAGAAAATTAGTTTAGGCAAAGAGGAGAGCTCGCTGACATTTTTTATAGACGTAAGAACCTTAAGCAGGGAAGCAAAAAGTACCAGTTGGAAGAGCAAATGGGTTATTGCAGGGCATTATTGGTCTTGCTTAGAACTCTGACATTACTGTGAGTGACATCAAAGCCATTAAAAGATGAGCTGCTTAAGAACAGTGTGATCAACCTGGTGTAAGAGATTTTATATGATCACTCAGCCTACTATAATGTGAATTAGATTCAAGAAGCCAGGGCAAAAGCATGAATGCTATTGGGCAGGTAATGAAATGGAAGAATATGGCAGACTGGGGCAAAGTAGTAGCAATGGAGATACCGGGAGAGGTTGGATTCTGGGTATGTGTCTAAAAAAAAAATGGAAACAATTTACTTATAAATTAGAGTGAATATAAAAAAGTATAAAGCAAATAAAATGGTTTCCAGATATCTCAGGAAAATGATTATTTCTAAACATAAAATATCATTAAAAGATGCTTTTTCATGTTTTATTCAATAATCTAATTTTTAACAGATTCAATCTATTAGTAGGGAGGCTAAATTTAACTTTAGAAATAAATTATCTGAGAGTAAGTAAAAAATCAACAGACACACTATTATTGTTTTACAAGTATATTTCCTAGCACAATAGCAGGCATCTTTGAGTTTTCTGCAGATGTACAATGACTGAAAATATCCACCTCAGAATGGATGAAGAAAAATGAGAAATACTTCAAAATGATCTTAAAATACTGTCATAGACCACATATGCAAATTTTAAGTATATTAAAAGATTTTCATGCTAATGTACCATTTTGGTGAAGTATCAAGATATTCACAGAAAAAGTCTTCATTATAACTGAACAATTAGCAAATTTTCACAAACTAAATACACATTGTCACCAGTATTCACAGAAGAAATTTTCCTTAAGTAATACCTCATTTAGCTATTCTCTTTCAGTGACTATCCCACTAAATAACTACCATCTTGACATATAAAAGCATAAATCAGTGTTACCATTGTAATATGTTGTATATAAATAAATTCATTCAATGTATTTTTGAGTTGTTTATTCAACAGCATGATTGAGAGTTTTATCTAGATTGATGGGTAGAGTTGTCAGTCTCTTCAATGCATTTTGTGTCAGATTTTGTTTCCAAAATTGCACCTCACACTTTCAGCCCCTATGATCTCCTGTACATCCCATTTGCTTTTTTTGTACACATATGCAATCCAATTTCCCTCCTCTTGATTCATGTTGACCTGAATGAATTTTTGACAATCCCTAAAATATGTAATGAACAAGGTATGAATTGTGACATCCCAAACCAGGTCAGAAGTATTGGAGCTTTGACATTGATCTCTTGAATTATTAGCTCTTCAAATGCTGTCTCAGGACTCATCTAACGCTGAGAGAAACTCAGGCAACATATATATTGCTGGGAATGCAGCAACAACAACCGAACATCAAACACATTCAAGTGAAGAAATCTTCAGAAACATTGGTATCCAAACTTTCACGTTATCCCAGTTGAGCCTGAAGATAATCTATATCTGTTGTGCTTGGTCCCACTTTCCGATTCATGACATCTGGAATTATGTTTGCTGTTTCATTCTACTGTGTGTATACAACAACAGACAGATGGAATATGAAACATAGGATGTTCTTGTCAGATGTTCTAAAATGCATTAACCATCAGTCAGAATTTGAATTGTTTCAAGTTTACCTTCAATAAATAATATTTCAAGGAACCATATTCCCTCTGTCTATTGTTTAATTTGTGCATTGTGTTAAGTATATGCACAGGGATAAACTTCATAGAACAGTAATTTATTAAGATTAGGAAACAGAGCCAAATATTTTCCAAAATAGATCTAAAAATTGACATTCCTAAAGGAAGTATATGCATTCTGAGCATGCAAATCCTTGTGCACACTTGACATTTTTATTATTTTCATTTCATTTTTCTAGTAGGTGTAGAATGTTACAACATTGTGATTTTCATTTGCATTTCTCTGAAGTCTTATGAACAAAATTTCTATATTTTCTGGCCATGTGGTAACCCTTCATAAATCATAACTCTTCAGCTCAAGTTCAGTTGAGCTTTCATTCTTTTTCATACTGATTCTAAGAATGTTTCATTATGTATTCTGGATATGTGTATTAAAAATTGATGTTTCTTCTCTGTGTTGCCTTCTTAGACTCTGTGATGTCTTGAATGGTCAGGAGATACTAATATTAATATAATCGATTTTTCTTTTTAAAAATCTATATCTAAACTTATAAACATGTACTAACTTCTGAAGTATAATAGTTATGTACACTAAGCAGATACTAATAAAACTAAAAATTAAAAGATATCTAAAGTCATAAACTTAGTCTCCTCTAATGCTTTCTTACTCTAAATCACATTTAGTTTTCCAACCTATTGAAATTTTTCTGTACAATTTGAGATAGAAATTGTTTGGATGTAAAAAGTGGAAGGTTGCATGTCTACTATTGCTTATTGATAAGCATATATTGAAGATACTGTCATTTTCCGACATGATATAGTTGCCCTCTTTGTCATAAATCACAATTACATTTAAAGATGTCATCACTGCTTAACTGTATTTTTCCAATAGGTCCTTAACTAAGCAGCCTGGGACTATTCCTTTCATATTATTCCTGAAAACTAAAAACCTGACACTGTAGTCTTCTAGTTAATTTTTAATGGTTTTCAATGCCTAGAGAAAAGTTTTCCCATTTTAAAAATTGAAAGCACAGAATCTATGGGTCTTGCATTAGCACAGATAAGTAAGAATAAGGAGAAGTGTCAATGACAAAATTCTCAGTAATTTGTGCTTCTAAATATAATTAAACAGCACTATACCCTTAGAAATTAAAGACCCACTTGTTTATCAACTCGAGACAAAATTCCTGACCATAGCTGGAAATACACTTGTATTTATTTCACTTCTATTCAATTCAGTTATATCTTTATTTACATTTAATGTTCTGAAACAAATGTATTGATTTCCAATACAAATAATGTGCTTGTTAATTCATCCATATCATTGCATTTACATAGCACAAGTGCCACCACTGTAGAAGGTCATGGTGGTAAACCTCTGCTGTTTTCAAACACAGCACAGCAACTACCCACTTTGTTTGGTCTTTACTGATATTTTTCTGTAACCCATTCACTTCCCACATAAAAATATTACTCTTGCTAATTAGTGTCCTTACAAATGGAAAATAATGACATTTTTTATATGTCTGTTTTACCTAAAATGCATCATGCCCCACGGTGTAGGCTGAAGCTATCTCTGTATATCTTTGTATGTGCAGTATAAAGGGCAGTATCATATGTACTAGACGCATCATATTTCACTAGGACTAATATGTTAATGTTACCATATGAAAGTTTTCTTAGTTACTATAAACCATAGTAGCACATGATTACTCAGAAACATGACATCTGATGGAATTTTCAATTACAAATTGAAAACAATCTACAGGAATCATGTTAGAAAATCATGACCCCCCTTTTTTTTGTAAAGGGAATCAAACTCAGGACCTTGCACTTGCCAGGTGCGTATGCTGCTGAGCTATATTCCCAACACCATGGCCCTATTTGATACTCAGCTTATGCTTACAAATTCTTACTGATTTTTAGGGAAAAAAAGTTCATTATTAATTTCTATTTCTGATACTTATTTACAAATTGATTGGCTTTGCTTCTGATAGTTTGCTTCTAATATTGAACATTAATTAATAGAACAGTAAAATCTCACTGAGAATCAGTCCCAATGCACACCCCTTTCATTAATCTTGATTATTGTTTTGCAGTTTCTTAGAAAGATTTTTATTCATCTGCACTTACTAAATATAAATAAGAAAGTTCATCTAAGCCAATACTCATGTAACTCTTTCTGAAAGTATTATCTTAGAAAGTATTCTTAAAATTTGTTTCAGCCTGCTGAAAAACTTAATAAATATTGAAGTTTTTTTTTCAAATTACACTTGCTCATAAGTTTAAATTTTGCTGTTTAGTAGTTTAAGCCAAGTTGAAAACCTGTGAGGCATAGAAAGTCACTACTTTTACAATGTAATCAGATTCTAATTTGTTTTGTAATTAAAGTATTTCCTGGGCCTCTGCAATTATTTTTTTAGCACTTTGAGGGGTAAGAAATAATCACTGAGCTTAGCTGGCACATAACAATGCTGAACACAGTGCTATTTAATAAAATCTCACCTAATTAATTAGCATCAGTTACTGTGCCAACTGTGCACACCAAATTCATGAAGCACAAATTCATGAAAAGAAGAGGAACAGGTGCTGAGAGACAGTAGGAATCAGAACAGAAACTGTCAGGTAACACTGTCATCCCTAAATCACTTAGGCAATCCTTGGGTTTCACGTCCAATGTATTTGTTTAACTCTACAAGCACTCAGGCAGGGATAAAAAATGAATATCAAGCACTAAATTTACAAACTTTTCAACATGTGTTATTTGAATAAAGAATATACTATGGAATACACTATGGGATATTATATATGTGCTTTGCTAATAAAGAAAATGACTGTCAATTAAATTAAGTAATATGCTTAAGATTATATTTTTAGAAAGCAATGTGAAGTAGACTAAAAAGACCAGAGTTGCTTTAAAATCAGTATTTAATGTGACTCTTTTTTGAAGAGAATAAAACAAAATAGAGCAAAGCAAATCAGAATAGAACAACGCAAACAACACAGGACTTCAAAACAAGACAACGGGAAATCAACAGTGGCTACCATAATGTCTCTTGTTTTCTTTGAAATAGTTGTCCATATCTTCACACACAACAATATCAAACATAACAAAATAGTATAAAACCAATCAAAAGTATGAAAGCATTACAGGACTTCAACACTAGATAATCAGAAATGAATAATGGTTTCTATAATGTCTCATTTTCTTCAAAACTGTTGTCCATACTATCACACATAATAAAATCAAACACAACACAACAGAATAAAACTGATTAAACAAATGAATGAAAACATTACAGGACTTCAAAACAAAATAATAGGAAACCAACCATGAATACCATAATCCATCCCATTATGTTCAAAATAGCTGCCCATACCATCAGACACAGTAAAATCTAACAAAACAAGACAGAACAAAACCAAGCCTAACAAAATTGTGAAAACAATACAAGAGTTTAAGCCAAGATGGTAAGAAATTAACAGTGTCACTCCCTTCTCCTCCCAGGTGTTTCCTGCCCTATCACTTTTGTAATACACATTGTGCTTCTTTGATCCCTCTGACTCCTTCTGTTTTTTATGCTAGGGTTCACCTGTACAAGTTCAAACTGTTTCACCCATGAACATGATCTCCAGTTGCATCCATTTACCTACAAGAGCCTCAGGATTACTCTACTTTAGAGTTGGGTAGCTTTCCATGGTGTGAAAATACCGTATCTTTCTTATCCATTCTGTGGTTGATGGGCAAGTTACCCTTGCTTTATTTCTGCTCTCCTGTTGCATGGAACAATTGTTTTCTCTTCTTTGATTTTCAGTTTATAAATTTCCTTTCAATTTAAATGTGTTTATTTTTTTTAAATTTTTTTATTAATTTGAAGGTAACAATATACAACAGAACAGGACAGAATAAAGCCAGTTGAGACAGTGTAGTGAAATTGGTACAGAACTTCACAGCAGGTTATCGGGATAACAGTTATAGGTACCATAGTATATATCGTTATCTTCACAATAGTTCTTTAAATCAGGTATAGCAAAATCAAAGGAAATACAGAATATTATAGAATATTCTATTATATTCTATATTATGGAATATATAGAATATCAAAACAGAATATTGAATAGAGCAATACCATTAATCAGGACAAAGCAAAACAGTGATAAAAATATTTGCGTTCAAAGACATGGTAGAAGGAAATCCCCCTTATTTGCTATATTATATATGGTCAGCCTCCCAAGAGATTCTCAGATCTCTGGCTCCCACTTGCTAAGAGGGGGTGGGATGTTTGATTCTCAGCCCATGTGCTCGTAGACTCACAGCTGCTTTCCAGGGCAGCAGGCTGGTTGCTCGGTTTCCCAGTACCCTAAGTTCCAACATGGTGCAGATCTCAGGAGACACTGCTGTTTCTCTCCCTGGGGTGGCTGCAGCTTGCTAGACCACAGCCACTTACCAGGCAGTGAGCTGGTTGCTCTGTTTCCCAGTGCCTAAGTTCCAACATGGCATGAATCTCAGGAGACACTGCTGCTTTTTGCACTGAGGTGGCTGTGGCTTGCTAGACCACAACAATTCATCAGGGCAGTGAGCTGGTTGTTCAGTTTCCCAGTGCCCTAAGTTCCAATATGGCATGGATCTCAGGATACATTGCTGGTCCTCGCCTTGGCACAGTTGAGGCTTGCCAGACCACAGCCACTTAGCAGGGCAGCAGGCTGGTTGCTCGGTTTCCCAGCACCTTAAGTTCCAACATGGCGTGGATCTCAGGAGATGCAGCTGCTTCTCTCCCTGGGGTGCCCATGGTTTTTAATATGACTCTTACCATTGCCTCTATACCACTGATGTAATAATGGTTAATGTGTCTTAAGTATTAAAGCCTAACAAATAGGTATTCTGTAGCTCAAGACTATCATATACAGTATACAAATGTGTCCATATATTTGCTAAATGCATAATACAGGTTCAAGAAGCAAACTAGAAATAAGCAAAATTATCTAACAAAACCAGAATTGAAATATTGAATATTCATTCATTAAAAATAATACAATACAAAGGAGTGAATTTATTTTTACAATCAAATAGATGATCTTGACAAACAATATTTGTTAAGTAGCCAAAACTACTGCATGATTTCATTCATATACAGTTTAAAATCAGGTAAAAACTGTTATGATGAATAACAGCAGTATGTTGATGGATGCTGAGTGCTGGTACTGTACTAATTTCTGACTTGAGTAATTGCTTTGGTTTGTGTCTAGAGGTCCCCACAAAGCCTGATGTGGTCACGGGTGTGTGTGTGTGTGTGTGAGTCTATTGGATTCAGCTTAATATGAAGTTTGTGATTGATTCTTGGTCCAAAGCTGGGATACTGTATGCAAGTGCTATGCATGCCCTAGGGTGGGTAGCCTGCATACAATATAAGGGCCTGGAAGTAGGTTTGCTTCTCTCTTGTTGCTTTTGCTGTCTTGCCACCATGACCTGTGCCCCTCTGCCATGCCACTCTGCCTTGGAGCCAGCAGATTATGGACTGAAACCTCCACAAACCATGACTTAATAAATCTTCCCACCTTTACTTCTGGGTGTTGGGTATTTTGTCTTAGCAATGACAAAAGTAAGTGATAAAGTAATTGATTACAAGAGTGTTCATTTTATGAAAATTAATCCACACATACCATGTATACTTTTCTGCTAGTAAAATACTTAAATAAAATCTGTTTCCAACAAGAGTAAATAGAATAAACAGACATATGAAATATTACATGAAGGAAACTTTTAAGTTTTTAAATAAAAGTAAAATTCTGATTAAACATGGATGCTGAATTTATTGGATTCTCTTTTAGCTGTTTTTCAAGAAGAAATACTAATTTGTTTTCTGTGGAACACGTAGTAGAAAGGAATCTCTGTAGGTCTCCTTTATTCTTGATTTTAGTGTGTGTGTGTGTGTGTGTGTGTGTGTTTTATTGGGGACTGCACTAAAGGCTTTCACACTGAGTTACAGCCTATGTCTTTTTTTTTATTAACCTTGAAATGCTGTCTTACTAAGCTACCAAACTGCCTAAATGGGACTCAGACTGGAAATACTCCTAACTCAGCCTCCCAGAGTGCTGGGGTTATAAGCATGTGCTACCATGACCAGTTCTCTGTTTTCTATTGATTTTTAAAATTTCTTTTTGCCTATCTCTTATTTGGGTCATAATTTTTATATACCCTTAAAATATTTTTTCTTAATATTCTAATTTAACTCTCTTATCTTTTGGTTTTGCTCAGTAAGTTAGTACTTATTTACTTTCTGGGGCAACAGAAAGATTCTTCTTTAAATAAAATGAAAAAATGTAAATGATGATACAGAATTTCAAAACAAAATAATAGGAAATTAACGATGGTTAATATATTGTGTAGGGGCCAGGGATTTAGCTCAGCGATATAAGCACCTGCCTGGCAAGTGTGAGGTCGTGAGTCTGATTCCTGGTTAAAAAAAATAGAAGAAGCATAATATATTGTGTATTGTTATTTTCAAAGTAGTTGTTCAGATTACAAAACATAGGCATGAAAAAAATGATCAAACAACTCACAGAGGAAAAACTAGGGAAAGAGAACTTATTATGATAGCATCCCCAAAAATGAAATAATTAGGAATCAGTCTAACAAAAGATGTAAAAGATGTATATGTTGTAAATTACATTCTCTGAAAAAAGAGATTAAAGAGATATCAGAATTGGAAAGCTATCCCTCACTCATGGATAGGAAGAGATAACATTGTGAAAATGGCCATACTCCCAAAACTGTTATACAGATTCAATGCAATTCCAGTCAAAAATACCATTACTATACCTCACAGGTCTAGAGAAAACATTCCTAAAATTCATTTGGAAATAGAAGACACCTAGAATAGTATAGGCAAACCTGGGCAACAAAGGTGAGGCAGGAGGCATCACAATCCCAGACTTGAAATTGTACTACAAAGCTACTGTGATAAAGTCACATGGTACTGACAAAAATACAGACCTGAGGATCAGTGAAACAAACTAGAAGACATAGACACAACTACAGAGACACTCAGTCACCTTATATTTTGACAAGGAGGCCAAACATGTTCATTGGAAGAAAGATAGCCTTTTTAATAAATGGTGGTAGAAAAATTGGCTTACACATGCTGAAGACTAAACTAGACCCATGTCTATCATCACACACCAAACTAAAGTCAAAATGGATCAAAAATCTAAATATTAAAACAGAAACACTAAATAAGCTGGAATAAGATTCCTCTTTTTGTTTCTGTGTTTTGACACAGGGTCTGGTTATGTTTCCCAGGCACTCATGGGTCCAAGTGATCCTTCTGCCACTAACAAGTAACTGGGTCTACACGTGCCATTGTGTCTAACTAAAATTTACATGAATATTTAAGAAAGCAGTGTGAGAAAGAACAAGTACATTAAGGAGAAAAAAGGTCCTAAATGGGTAAGGCTTGCCTTTCTTAGTATATATAAGTGCTGATACTAGAAGAAAACACAAAATTAGTTGGTCAGTTTATCAACATTTTGAATGTATTACCTAGCCAAATTAATGGATTTAAGTGCTTATAGCAGTATTTGATTTATTTCATCTTAAAAGTTCATAAATATACTCTATTTTTAAAGAAAGTCATGCATGAAATAAATGAAGAAAGGATAAAGTGTGAAACCTTAATTCCCCTTATTCTGAACAAGTGAGGTGGAAAAGAATTGAAGGCATATACACACATAATTTTTAATTCAAAAAGTAAAGTCCAAACTGATAAAATCTTCAAGGAAAATTCAAGACAAGCTCCAAATGAGGTCTTTGTATTTAAAAGAACAGTGTGAAATAATAGAAATGTTACTGATAGTTTTCTGTTTTGTATCCTGGGCATGTTAATTTTTTTAACTTTAGTTTCTGTGTCTGTAGAACAGGAGTAAAGAGGCTCATCTTTTAAATTATTAGAAAAATCTAAAATCACATATGTAACCCATTACATATGAGCTGAAGATTTGAGCATTTATACTTCTTGTTTTTAACACATAATTTGAATCTTCATACTATTTCCTGTGTGAAAATCCCACCATTTAAATATTGTATTACTTTACATTGTGTTTCATTTATTTGAGCAATTTCTTCCTAAGTACATACAATATACTATACATTGCTGTAGACACTGCAGACCATTCATACTTAGTAGAAGGGATCTATAATACAAAAAGCAACAAGCGTTGTCTGAATATAGAGTAAATTACAACTCACCCATATAAACACTCCTATACAACAATCTGTGTAGTTATTATAACAGTTGACAAAACATCTTTTCAAAGAGAGGGTCATTATTTATGTTCACAAAATCATCACTGGAGATGAAGTTATGTGAGTGAAACAGCAACATTGAAATGTGTGTATGTTCAGGTTGGCAAAGAAGGGATTGAATGAAGAAGCTAAAATTAATTATGTTCAACAAATATTAGCTGAGCACTTATGCTGAGCCAGGCACTAAGTATAACTAAGTGTTGCTTCATGTTGACTTAGAGTGCCGTTAGGATTATAGACACTTAACAGGTGAACATGTGTGTGTTCTCGGAGAGGAAGAGAGAACATAGCTCTGAATGTAGCTCTTGCCCACCAGTCTCCGTCAGGCACAGAACAATTTGTCAATCCAACGTAGAGCTCAGGGTATATGCCAACAGGTTTTTATAGCCCAAAATTTCCCATTTTACTACATAAGGAATATCCTGAAGGTATCCTCCTGCCTTTTCAGGCTGCAGAATACAGGGAGATGAGCCTCGGAAGCAAGACCTTTGGATTTCATTTTGTTTTTGTTAATTACTAGCGAATGCATTCAATTATCTTCAAAAGTATTTGAGTGAAACTACTATCTTTAATATAATAGTAAATTGTTAATCAGTACCTACTGTTTCATAAAAGTTGGATTTGCTATATTGTTGAGTCAGTCAGATCCTTTGATCATTATCACTTTTAAAAATACAGGACAGGGCCGGGGATTTAGCTCAGTGGCTTAAGCGCCTGCCAGGCGAGCGTGAGGTCATGAGTTCGATCCTGGTACCAAAAAAAAAAAAAAAATACAGGACAAAGGATTTTTCCAGACTCATCACTCCCCAAAACCGTATCTTATCTTTTAACCTCAATTCCACTCTTTTTTTTTTTACTATCTGCTGACACTTTCTAAAATCTGTGTTGAAACCCAATGTTGGCTGATTTATTCCTGTTAGATTTATTACAAAAATAGTATGTACATTCAGATGTGAAATCCTGAGATAACTTTATTTTAAAAATATGAAATATTTTCTTGCATTTTGCCTTCCTATTAGTATTCAAACCAGGATATTTCCCAATTTAAGACAAGTTATGAATCTATAAGTTTACTCCAGTTTTTCAGAAAGAATATAGAAGAAATGAAGTAAAACTTTTAAAATAAAAAAACTATTATTTTAAAATTCCAAAGAATGGATAATTTCTATGTATGGTGATTTCTATAATTCATAAATACTCTGATAGAGAACATATTTTGATAATATTCTGCTTTGTTTTGAAAATATTATTATAGAAAATTTTCACTGATAATTTCTACTTGCTATAAATGGTGAGTAAAAATTAGCTACTGATCTTAGATATCAATTAAATCTAAAATAATAAAAACTTAAAATAGTCAATGTGTTCCAACTTTCTTGAAAGTTCAAACAAATTTTATTACACACAGTTTTATGTTTTGAAGTACATAAATATTGTGGAATGGCTAACTCTATATAATTATCATAAACTTCACCTCTCGTTATTATGCTAAGAGGAATATATTCATTCTCCTGCTGTACTATTTTTATGAACACATTATGTTGCTATTAACTATTTCTATCACGCTGTACAATAGATATCTTGACTCATTCCACATTATCTCTTCGTAACATTCAATCTATTGATCAAAAACTCCTTATTTTGCCCTCTATTCATGTTAAAGTAACAACTACAAAAATTTAAACTACATGGAAATCATATCTATCACATCAAAAACATTATTTCCTAATGTTATTTATATCTTGGAAAAGCATATTAAATTTTCCCCCACAAAATATCAGGATTTTTACCCTGGTATATTTTTAAGCATTTTATGTATGTTGGTTTTATTTCCATTAGAAGATATATACTTTTCATAACTGATTTCAAGGGTTCACTGTTTTTATTATTTTGAAGAGAACAAACCAAACAACATAAAACAGAATAGAGTCAATCAAAGCAAAACAGGAAGCATAATACAGGATTTCAAAACAAGGTAATAGGAGATCAATAATGGCTAACATAATATATCTTGTTATTCTTGAAATAGTTGTTCATGTCATCAAAGACAATAAAATTTACAAAATAAAACATAATAAAACCAAACAAAGGAGAGCAATTAAAATGATACAAGCCTTCAAAACAAGATAATAGGAAATTAACAAAGGCTATCATCTTCCCTTTTTAGATGTTTCCTCCCCTTTCACATTCACAATATCTGTTGTGTGTTTTTGTTCCCTCTAACTCCTTCAGCTTTTTATACTAGGAGACAAAGTGTTGTTCACCTATGTGACTCTGAACCATTTCACCCATGAGCATGATCTCAGGTTGTATCCATTTACCTACAAGAGCCTTGAGGTTCTTCTTTAGAGCTGGTTAGCTTTCCATTGTATAAAAATGCCGTATCTTTCTTATCCATTCTGCAGTTGCTGGGAAGGTATCCCTGCTTTTTTCTAGGTCTCTGTAAATGGAGCATTATTTTCTCCTTTGACTTTCAGTCTATAAATTTCCTTTTAAGTTAAATGTGTTTCTTGTATAAAGCATGTTGGTGGATTCTGTCTCCCAATCCACTCTGCCTGTGTTTTTTATTGGTAAATTGCACCCATCTAAATTAATGGTCTAGCCAACATGCACTGGCTCATCTCTGCCTTGCTATTTTCCTGCCATTGGCTCCCTACTTTTCCCCTCCATTCGGTTGCTTCCCTCATTTAGTGATTCCACCTCTGCCACTATTCCTGGAACCATGGTCATTTGCATCTCTCCAGAATATCCTTAAGTATTCTTTGTAAGGTTGGTTTGGTAGCTATGAATTCCTTCAGTTGTTCTTTGTCATGGCAGCATCCTGTTTATCCATTAATTCTAAAAGATAGTTTTGCAGGGTACATCAATCTGGGTTGGAAGCTATTGTCTTTCATGACTTGAAATACTTCAAATTCTTCTTGACTTGATGGTTTCTGTTGAGAAGTCTGTTGTGATTCTGATGAGGTGATTCCTTTATAGGTGATCTGTTTCTTCTCTCTAACAGATTTTAACATTCTGTTTTTACACTGAATTTATAGGATCTTGAATATTATATGCCTGGGTGTAGATTTATTTTTATTATGGCTCGTTGGAGTTCTATAGGCCTCATTTATCTGTATGTCAGGTCCTTTCCCCATGCTTGGCAAGTTTTCTGTTATTACTTCTATAAATAGTCTTTTGATGTCATTGTGTTCACCCCTGCTTTTTTGCTGATACCTATCACTATTAAATTATTTTTCTTATGTTGTCTTGCAGCTGCTGAATTGTTATTTCCTGGTTCCTTATTATTTTTAAGAGATCTTTCCTTTCAAGATCACTAGCTGCAAACCTGACTTCAAGGACTGAAAGTTTGTCTTCAGTTTCTTTCAAGTGTTTTTGCCAGGTTTCAATGGAGTTTTTAATTTCCCAGATATCTCATTGAGTCTGTTTCATTCATTCTAAATCTTTCTTATATTGTTTATTCAATTGTTTATTTCCTTTCTTTTCCTATGTTCCTCTATGATTTTAATCTTTGTATTCTTTAGATATGTTCAACAATTCTTCTATTGTGTTTCTCATTTCCTCTTTTACCTGAGACAGTATTTATGATCTAATTTCAGTTATAGCCTCTTGAAGTTGTTTCTTTACTTCAGTCACCATCACTTCAGAAACTTCAGGTGTGCAACTTTCAGTCTCTTCCATGTTTTCATCCTTGAAGTTGCTCTGCATGGTTTGGAAGCCCAAGACTCCATTTTACTTCTCATCGTGACATTTTCCTGGGTTCTTCCAGACATGTGGGTTGTGGGGTGCAGGTACTTCTCATGTTGGCTAGCTGGTTCTTCCAGCCGTGCTGGCTGCAGATACCCAGTGGTGGCCATCAAGTGTGCTGCTGGGGGGCTGGCTGTTGCTTCTCCCAGCCCATGCAGGCTGCCTGCAAGAAGCATCCCTGATAGCAGCTGGTGTGCACGTGGGGTAGGGGCTGACTGCTGCTTCCCTAGACCCGCACTGGTTACCAGCAGGAAGCATCCCCAGTGGCAGCCATTGTTCACTTTTGTTTCTTTTATGAATTATTTCCTAAGCATATATGATTAGTAAATTTAACAATTAATATATAGAGATAAGATGTTCCATTGTCTTGTTGTGAAATCCTGTGTTGCTTGCATTGTTGTGTTCTGATTTTCTGAATCAGCCTTGTTCTGTTGTTTCCTTTTGTTTTGTTTTATTTTTTAAAATAAAAAAAATTTTAAAAGGATATAGAGATATACCTCAAAATATATTTGAAAAACATTAGAAATAACCATAAAATGAAGTTATAAGCTCTTTATATCCAAGTTGAACAGCAGAGCATTAGAATAGAGTACAATTGAAAAATATATATTTATATACATGTAAACTTTACTGTAAATAATAGTACTAATATGTCTGAAAAATAACATGCTATTATAACCAGCATCATTGACTGTGTTAGTTGAAAAACAGAGAGATAAGAGGGCAACAATTTGACACCTTTATCTATCTCTTCATAGTTTTTAGGCATTCTGGCATTATGAATACTCTACCAGGAGTGATCAAAAGTCCAGTGAAAGTTTTAATAAAAACACTGTTTTAACAAAAGCACATTTGCATTAATTCCCTTCAAAATACATTGCCTCATGTCAAACACACTTATCCCAACATACTTGCCACTTTTTGAAGCAATTCTGAAAGTTCCCTTTAATGTCTTTAGTCTTACAGTATGGGTGCCTCAGTGGCCACACTCAACTCACAGTGTTTACCTTTCCTGATCATTCTGACTTTGAGGAAGAACTGGAAGTCACATGACATGAGATTGAGTAAGCAAGGTGAATGATATTGTCATTTGCCTGCCATTCTGTTGAATAGCACTCAGCTGCATTCACTGTTTTCTTTTTTATCACACTTCATAAAGACATTCCAGAAAGGGGATTTCCAGAACTTAGAGACGAGGTCACATATTATGGAATAACTGTGTTTGAAAAAAAGTGGAATATTTTGAAGAAGATTGATGGCAATGTGTCTTTTAGTGTAATGTCTCTTAAACTTAAAACACCAACGATGTATTTTGATAATGCTTTGTATTTTATTAGGAGAGACCTAGATGGCATGTTTTTGTCTTCTTTCACTAGGATATGTTTTTTTCCAAAAATAGACTTCAAAATTTTTATTCATTCTTTTCAATTTTGGGTTCCAACTTATATTTTGATTTTTTGATTTATCAATCATTACATATGCTGTGATTTGAAGAATGTAACAGAATGCACCCATTCCTCCTTGATTGGCAACCGAGTTGAATTCCAAAGTGCTATTGAATGTTTGCACTTACACAGTGACAGGAAAACTTTGAGACACATGGCTGATAACATCCACCCTAACAGTATCCTCCACAGATGCCAACCAACTCTTTACTCTGTATTTCCAGAAACTATACAGTAGGGACTGTGCAGTCTCTTTTAACTTACTGCAACCCTGTATGCCAAAGGCTAAGTATTCAGTGATTTGAAGGGTAAAAATCATACTAGAATAGCACGAGGAAGCTCTGCTATCAGTAAGCATATGGAAAGTCATCTCATGTAACTGAGAGGAAATACTAAGAAATACCAACATGTTTACACTTGGGTGGCAGGGAAAATCAGAAATGCCTATGTTGAGAACTTAAATAAATAAAATAACTTCAATATTTTATTTGTATAAAATATATGATGAAGATATATTTTTATAAGAGATAATAATAGTAACAAATACAATTAAAGAACAAATATGAGTGACTTTTGTCCTAGGTAAATGAAGATAAGGTCACATTTTCTGACAGTGATAAAACTACTTTGCTAGAATGTATTAATACAATGTATGTATTAATACAATTGCTACACAGTTCAAGCAAGTATGTTGGGATAAGTGTGTTTGACATGAGGCAATGTATTTTGAAGGGAATTAATGCAAATGTGCTTTTGTTAAAACAGTGTTTTTATTAAGGTAGGTATTTGCTAGAATGTAGCTTGTTATTATTAATTGGTTAAAAGCACAACATATGACATTTTAAAATTATGTACAGAAATAGGAATGTTTTACTAATTTATTGAACTGGGCTTAGAATTGGGTATGACTTTGCTTCATCCAACACACCTTTTATTACAGTAGAGGAAAACACAGAAAAACTAAATAGAAAAGCATACTTTTTTTTTTTTGGTCTTCTCAAGACACAGTCTTGCTACACAGTTCAAGCTGGCCTAGAGCTCACTTTGTAGACCAGGATGGTGTCAAACTTGTAATGATCCTCCTGCCTCAGACTCCCAAGTACTGGAATTACAGGCACGTGCTACCACGCCTGGCTCAAAGCATACATATTTTTCCCTTGGGGTACTGGGGATCGAACTCATAACCTCGCACTTGCCAGGCAGGCACTTGCACTGCTGACCTAAATCCCCAGCCCTCAAAGCATACATTTTTAATAGGACTTTTGATCTATTAGAGTTTCATGTCTAATATTATTTTTTTTAAATTTTTTTTAATAATTTTATTTAAAGAGGAAAAAACAAAACAAAATAAAACAGAATAAAGGATAGCAACCATACAATATTCCAAGGAAAAAAGGAAAAGTACAACAACAATAAAACCTAAGAAATTATTACTTGACTAATTACATACTGAGTTCTTGGAAATAGGTGTTCAAATTACAAAGTTAAAACATGTAAAGTAGACATTCAAACAGTGAGACTGTTAACAGTTCTGCTCCACAATCTGACAAAAACAACACTATGGTCATCCATCTTACCCACTCAAATATACATGCAATTATATCAATAGGGTAAAATTAAACACAACAAAACAGAGCAAAGCGGATCACAAGAAAGCAATGTAAGACATAAATTTCAAAGCTAGACAATTGGAGATACTCATTCTCTATCATATTGACTGTTGTTTTCTTCCAAATAGTTGTCCAGATTGTCACATATAGGGAAGTCACATGAAACAACCTAGTATGGAATTGATCTGAGCAGGACGAGGAGGGCATTACAGGTCTTCAAGACCAGACATTAGGGAAGCCATGAATGGCTGTCATAGTGTCTCGCATTCTCCTAAAAACAGCTGTCCATACCTTCATGTGTGTTGAACTTAAACAAGGCAAAGCAAGCTAAGATCACTTTGAATAAAAAGTGATAGTTTTGCTGGATTTCACATCATGACATTATGGAATCAGCACTGGGTATTGTAGTGTCGCTTTTTCTTCGAAGTAGTTGTTTATTTCAACATGTGTTATATAGTTGGCTCTCGTAAACTGTTTATAAGCTCTACACATGCGTGAGTCTCTACATGTATATCTATCATTTCTGTATTAGCAGGAAAAACAAAACAAAGCAAGATAAAACAATTCCTAGAAAAGCATGAGGCAGAAAAGTCACATAAAGTCACAATACAAGGTGATCTACAATGGTTATCATGGTGTCTCGGCAGTATATAACAACATTAATAAAAACAAAGCATTAGAGACATTATAAGACTTCAAAAGCAAGTAATAATCAAACCAGAGTGGGTATCTTAGTGAATCTTGTCATCTTCAGTGTAGTTGCCTATACTCTTAGACTTGATGCTATCCATCACAACAGATTTAAATAAAATCAGTCAATGCAAAGTAGCAATCTAACAAACCAGATTCAAATAAGATCAGC